>CM033713.1:73053165-73146478 GCA_019671005.1 Hibiscus mutabilis
TCTTATTTGGTTACAAGTTTGGTTTTACAAAGCTTTCTGTTTCTTGTGTTACTACTCTCTCTTTTTTTTTGCTCGCTCCTCCTTTTTTTATTCTGAGATTTCTATATCATATATATCATTGTCTTCTTTGGTTGCAACTTGTATCTTCTTTTCGGATCGACATTTGCTTGACCATTTTTGCTTGTTATCTTGGGCATGTTCGAATATCGCGGTGTGGTGGCGGTGTGGATACTCTGCCGGTGGTCGGGACACGTTCTCGGCCGTTAGATCGGATCGATCTAGCGGTCGAGATGGCTTGAAGAACGATCGGCTGGATGAAGCCTCGATCTAATGAAGCGGCTTCAAATCTTGCCACGTGGAGCACCGATCGTCGAGTCGAGCAGCGTGGATCTTACGCGCGGCGGCGTGGGATAATAAAGCGTCGCGCGTGGACCCCGCAGCGCGTGGCACTCGAGCGGTCCATACGTGTGGAGCACGCGCTGGCGCAGATATTTTTGACTTCCATTGCATCGTGGCGTTGGATCGGATCTTGATCCAACGGCCCATAATTCCCCTGCACATTGTAATTAGATAGGATTGATTTGGGCCAAAGCGGGCTTTGTAATTGGATTTTTGTAATTGGACTCGGACTTTTTACTTGGGTTTAATATATATATTTAATTTTATATTTAGTCAGCCCAATAATTATAATAGCTGTACATGTACATACGAAAATAAATACTTTATATTATACGATCATTAATTAATAATATTCTAGTATACGTACGTATAATCATATGTATAATTAACATGACATCTGCATATGCTTATACCTTAGATACATACGTGACATACATACGCCCCTAAAACGAATATCATACTTGACACATATATATACATATAAACATAAAATGAGTCATATATAATTTGAACAATAATATTTACAAAGAAAATAGGACTGAAATGAAAGGAAAATGAAAATCAGTGGCAGAAATTAAAGAGCAATAACATGTAATTTAGGGACGAAATTGAAAAAACAAATAAAACCTACAAAGACCAGAGTTGTAATTATACCAAGGGGTCTTCCCTTCCCTTTGTTCACGGATCGGCTTGTAGAAGCCGAAAGGCTTGTCACAGAGGAGGAAGGAAGACCCACGGACAAAGCGGTAAGACTTCTTTACTTGTTTTCTTTTTATTTTCTTTTTGTACTTGTATATATGCATGCAAAGGAAACAGGTAAGAAAAAGAGACAAAAGATTACCACTTTGGTAATTTTTTAGATTATCTTGGTAGTTACAAGTTTGGTTTTACAAACCTTTGTTTCTTTGTGTTACTACTCTCTGCTTTTTTTTTGCTCGCTCCTCCTTTTTTTGTTACAAGATTTCTATATCATATATATCATTGTCTTCTTTGGTTGCAACTTGTATCTTCTTTTCGGATCGACATTTGCTTGACCATTTTGCTTGTTATCTTGGGCATGTTACGAATATCGGGCGTGATGGCGGTGTGGATACTCTGCCGGTGGTCGGGACGCGTTCTCGGCCGTTAGATCGGATCGATCTAGCGGTCGAGATGGCTTGAAGAACGATCGGCTGGATGAAGCCTCGATCGATGAAGCGGCTTCAAATCTTGCCACGTGGAGCACCGCGATCGAGGAGTCGAGCGGCGTGGATCTTACGCGCGGCGTGGGATAATAAAGCGTCGCGCGTGGACCCGCAGCGCGCGTGGCACTCGAGCGGTCCATACGTGTGGAGCACGCGCTGGCGGATATTTTTGACTTCCATTGCATCGTGGCGTTGGATCGGATCTTGATCCAACGGCCCATAATTCCCTGCACATTGTAATTAGATAGGATTGATTTGGGCCAAGCGGGCTTTGTAATTGGATTTTTGTAATTGGACTCGGACTTTTTACTTGGGTTTAATATATATATTTAATTTTATATTTAGTCCAATTTAATAATTATAATAGTTGTACATGTACATACGAAAATAAATACTTTATATTATACGATCATTAATTAATAATATTCTAGTATACGTCACGTATAATCATATGTATAATTAACATGACATCTGCATATGCTTATACCTTAGATACATACGTGACATACATCGCCCCTAATACGTATCGTAGCTTATACATGCACACATCACCTTATATTAGTAACATTCATATAATAAATATACATGCAATATTAACATATTTATAAGTGAAAATGAGTGATTCTGATTGCCCCTCTTTGCTTGTTCTCATGGAATGGGAAACAAAGCAAAGATTCATAAGCACTCATTTTTATCGGACTTCCTGTTTGTAGCCTTGGAAAACGAATTCTTTTGGACATTTCCGCTCTTCCTTGGCTGAATCTTGGGCTCGTAAGTTCTTCCTATATAGAGCTTCATCACCTTCCGATCTTGGAGCTACAGGCTCTTTTCGACATAGAACCCTTTGCTCTGACATCCCGAATTATGAGTCATTCTTTTCACATTGAGACAATAAAGCTTGGAGTCCTTCCTATATAGAACTCTTTGTTTTCAATATTTGGTTTCTCCTATATAAAACCTTTTGCATTGCTGGTGGATTTTTTCTGATTGGGAGTTCTTTTTGAGATTTTAGATTTAGGGTTCTCTCTCTATGGGACCTTCCACTAGGGCTTGAAAATGCAGTTTTTTTTTTTTTACAAGGCTGTTGCCTTTTTTGGACCTACGCTACTAAGATTGCCGCATCATGCCCGAAGGACTTTGCGATGACCGAAAGATTTAATATCTGGATCTGACACCGACATGGCTGTTGTTTTATGAGGACTCACGCTGATATGCTGCCACATCATGCCCGAAAGACTTAAGACTGATGACCGAAGGATTTAATATTTGGATTTGGCGCCGACATGGCTGTTTTATGAGGACTCACGCTGATATCTTTGCCGCATCATGCCCGAAGGACTTACCGATGACCGAAGGATTTAACACCATGCTCGAAAGACTTCTGATGACCGAAAGATTTAACATCGTGCCCGAAGGACTTACCGATGACCCAAAGGATTTAATATTTGGATTTGGCGCCGACATGGTTTGTTTTATGAGGACTCACGCTGATATCTTTGCCGCATCATGCCCGAAGGACTTGCGATGACCGAAGGATTTACCACCATGCTCGAAAGACTTCTTGATGACCGAAGGATTTAACATCGTGCCCGAAGGACTTACCGATGACCCGAAGGATTTAATATTTGGATTTGGCGCCGACATGGTTTGTTTTATGAGGACTCACGCTGATATCTTTGCCGCATCATGCCCGAAGGACTTCTTGATGACCGAAAGATTTAACACCATGCTCGAAAGACTTCTTGCGATGACCGAAGGATTTAACATCGTGCCCGAAGGACTTACCGATGACCGAAGGATTTAATATTTGGATTTGGCGCCGACATGGCTGTTTTATGAGGACTCACGCTGATATCTTTGTCGCATCATGCCCGAAGGACTTACTAATGACCGAAGGATTTAACACCATGCTCGAAAGACTTGCGATGACCGAAGGATTTAACATCGTGCCGAAGGACTTACCGATGACCGAAGGATTTAATATTTGGATCGGCGCGCGACGACATGGCTGTTTTATGGACTTTGATAAATTCTTGATAATTCTTCAAATACTGTTTAGGAACAAGCAAAATTGACATGCCCCTATCTATATGATGCATGCAATGTTATGATTTCTTTCTTTTCGTTTCTCTTTTTCTTTGTTAATATTATGTCACGAAAAGTTATTCTTACGATTTCTTTATTTCCTTTCCTTTTGTGGTATGCTCAATTTTGATCTTTATTTTGTCAAATTTTGCTCAATGGGCATCTGCTCTTGTTCATTTGTACGATCACCCGCCTTTCTTCTTGGATTTACCTGCTTCAGCGACAAACATTATATCATGCGTGTGCGAGAGATTCTTACTATTCTTTACATTCTGTATTGCCCCATTTGATCGTGCTCGGCTATCTTCCGAGTTCTTTTGACCCAACATTACAGTATTTGTTAATTTCGTCATCGGGTTGAGCGAAATGTTTCTTAACCTCAATCTTCTTGTTGTCTCTTGTGGACGCCATTCCTCGATTTACGTGCTTTAATTCTTTGGAGACTCTTTGTTTACTTTTTAACCGTCCCCTCACTTTGTAAGCTCATTCTTGTCTGTTTCGTCCTTCATTTTCTTGAACCAAATAAGGCATTGTGCTGGAATTCGCTTCTTGTTTTTGAGTATCGACACTTATACCTCTGTTATGCATTGTGAGGTCCTTTCGGGTTAGGGGCTTCAATAGTATCCACCTCCTTGTGTTCTGGATCTTACCCCTGAAGTAATACATGGAAATTTTTGTTGTTTTAACTTGTCAATTTGCTGGTTGGTGTTCCACTGAAGGGTATCATTCGGATTAACATACAAGATTTTGAAAACACAGCATAGGAGCTCTGGATATCATGTGCAAGAGTGGCTTAGATTCAACCACTTGATAATTCAAAGATGTGAGGTCTTCCCTGGTGACTCGGTTCATCCTTATGATTACCGCGTTGCTGCAGAGTGCTACTCTTTCTCAATTCTCATTATCTCTACTCTGCCCCCAAAAGGGTAGGCTTGTATAACCACTTTGCTTGAGAAATATTACTCTAGAAATAAAGTTACGGGTGGTGCGAGTCTTAATTTTTCATGGTATCGCCAATTTTCTTTTTCTCCTCCTCTTTTTTTATTTTATTTATTCATTATTTGAGGAAATCAATTCGTCACAGTCCTTTGTCTTGAGGACAACGATGGAGCAAACAACACTGCCCCAAGTTACTCGGCATAGTCACGATTTGAAAATATTACCATCACTCATGAAGCTAAGGTTTCTTGAATTGAGTGATATACCACCACCCTATCGCTTCAGCGGAGTGCCTCAAAATTTCCATACTCTTATCCGAACAAGCCTATTACCAGGTTTCGAACATAGGAGTACTTTTTTATTATTATTTTCTCATTTTCATTTCTTTTTTCTTTCTTCTCTTTTTCTTTTCCTTTTTATTTTGTTTCTCCTCTACTACCTAGAAGATTATGCCTAGAGTTTCAATTTCAAGCAACTCTACATGGTTGACATTTAGAGCTTTTTTCGTCTTGAATATCATCGAAAGAGTAATAATCTCGCTTTTTGACTGACCAGTCCGGTGGGGAAGATCATACATCATCGTTATCACGACAACTATCTAATGTCACATCTTGCAATTGATATCTAGTGCCCTACAATGACGAGAAGATATCTATGTGCTTTCAAAAACATTATATGTTTAAGCGAAATGTGTCCTTTATTGAAATAAAAACCAACAAACATGCCCTATCACAAAAGATCTTTCCCACATGGGGGCCTCATAGAGTTGATTCCTTGTATTACTTTAGGAAGGTATTTTAATGTAGAGACATTTACGGCTTCTTCAAAGACTATGTAGATTTGCTTCTTATCCGTGGTCTTCCACTTTGCTTGATCGATTCTTGTGTCGGGTTCCATCATTGACCAGCTTTTTGATTTCCTCGGTAAAGGTCTACATTTTACGGTGGGATGTCCCGATGCCCCCATATGGAATTCGCATGTGCTACTCGAGTCAAAACTATGGGCATACTGGATCAGGTGCACTCTTCATCGGCCTAAGAACAAGATAGTGACCCTCTACCAGGTGAGGCCAAAATGCGAGATAGATGTTCCAAACATTTCCAAATTTGCGCTTGTCAGAGGAATTTTCCTTGATGCCCCGATTTGTCAGTCTGTCTCATTCTCTTACGGTCACGTGAACCACGGAGATGACACTCATTTACGTCTACATCCTTATCCATCTTATCTTGATTGGGTCCTTAGACTTAGACCCCAATTTTCCTTCTTGATTCGTATTCTATTCTTTCTCCAATTGTCATGAAATCTTGAATTTGTTTCTCGATTTTTCCAACATCATATCGAAGAAGGAGAGGAAGCGTTGCATGAAATAGGGAGTCAACTCTTCTTCCGCTATAGGGGCTGGACTTGGGTTGCGGACATCGCCATCTTAATGCATATTTCTGAAGCTTTCATTTGGCCTCATTTTCTCATTCAAGAAGAAAGCTGTCGACGAGTGCTAAATCTGAAGCATATTTGTATTGACCCAAGAAGGCATTAGCGAGGTCACCCCATGACCTAACTTGGTTTTTCTGTTCAAGCGGTTATACCACACTGCTGCTGGTCCCGTCAAGCTATCATGGAAATAGTGGATTAATAATTCTTCGTTCTTCATGTATCCTTCCATTTTCCTACAAAACATGGTTAAGTGAATCTTGGGCATTTGGTTCCGTCACATCTGCGCAAATGCGGGAATTTTGAAATCTGGAGGAATGACCAAATCGGGGACTAGGCGAGTTCCCTTGTATTGAAAGCATTTATCTTCTCTTTCTTCTTAAGCTCTTTCTCTATTTTTTCTTCTAACTGGTCAAGCCTCGACTCTTCAATTCGTTCCATTTTTCGATTAATTCTGCCATCGAACCCCATGTATTAAATGGTGAAGTGTCATGCGATGATAAAATAATGTAAAAAATGTTATGCAAATGCAATGCATGAATGCAATAAAACATTGATTCCGCAAGTGATTTGTCCTTATAGAACATCTTTCATTCAGACCAAAAGGTTTCATTACTTCCGGTATTAGGGTTTACGGATATCGGTGAGCCTTGGCACCTAATGTCTTGACCTCATTCAATAGTCCCGTCGAGTTTTCCTTCGGCGGTCCAATGCCGGATCCATATTACGGCTTATTGGTCTTTCTTTGCATCGGCTAAATCTGCTATCTGTTGAGCGACTTGTTGGGCTTGAGTCGTAACCATCTTCATGTCCCGGTTTTTCTCCCGTATTGTTTGCTCAGCCTTTTGTAGCTTAACGGTCATTGCCCCAGCACGGATCTCACTGGTGCGTAAAGCAATCTCGAGCCTCACTATCTGTTCTTTGAGTACTGCGTTTTCCATTTGGAAGGCTTGTGATTCATTCCTTTCCTGGTGCAGACTTGATTTCAGGATATCTTCCATGGCCAGACTGCTTTCCAACTCATTTTGGATAAAGTCGCGTTGGCCCTCAGCTTCTTCCAGCTTGCAATTGGAGTCGGCATATGCAGATGTCAATATTAGGGGCGTATGTATGTCACGTATGTATCTAAGGTATAAGCATATGCAGATGTCATGTTAATTATACATATGATTATACGTACGTATACTAGAATATTATTAATTAATGATCGTATAATATAAAGTATTTATTTTCGTATGTACATGTACAGCTATTATAATTATTGGGCTGACTAAATATAAAATTAAATATATATATTAAAAGGGTATCCTCACTATCCTTAAAAGGGGGCTTTTATAGTTGTTTTTATTTTGCTAAATGGGTAAATTACACACTTAATCCCACCGCGTTTTCAATATTTTCATTTTTGTCTTGCCGCATGGTATAATTCTGATCCAGTCCCTACGAGTTTCCAAAAGTCACAATTTAGTCACTAAATTACACTGATCACTTCTCGAATGGTAAAATTACGCCTTAATCACCCAGCGTTTTTGAAATTTTTATTTTGAGTCTGCCCCTTGGTATAATTACAACTCTGGTCTTTGTAGGTTTTTTTTTTTTTTCAATTTCGTCCCTAAATTACATGTTATTGCTCTTTAATTTACTACTTGATTTTCATTTTCCTTTCATTTGATCCTATTTTCTTTGTAAATATTATTGTTCGAATTATACTCGTATATGTGGATATTATTTCATTTTATGTCTCCGTATATGACTCATTTTATGTTTATATGTATATATATGTGTCAAGTATGATATTTGTTTTCATCGGCTATTCATATCAAGCATATTATGTTCTAATCGGTTCGTATATGGCATGTTCTGTATTTTATATGTGTGTGAGCTTTCTTATTTTCTAGGGCTACATGTTAGTATATTTACCCTTTTTATGATATGTTGACCCGTATATGTTGAAATATGTTTTATTACCAGTATGCATGTCTTTTTGAAATATTTGTTCGTATATATATATATTTATTCTGCCTTATTATTTTGACATATGATAGTTGTTTTTATCTCTTTGTTTGGAGTAATATGTATATATATACATGCTTTAGTCTAAAATATCATTCATGATAAACTAATGTTCGGTATTTAATATTTATTATATTTAAATGATTTGTCATGTTTTATGTTTTTGCCATTAAGATTGCATATCGAGATATAAATTGTTAATGCGGTGTCCTTTTATCCAGCGTAAGCGGGGCGGTATCAAGCGTAGTGATAGTGGTTGGCGTTTATTCTCGGATAACGGGACCCTTAAAATATATTCGCAATTATGACCGAAATTTAAAATAATCGTCACTTTAATCCGGAAAATCAATATTAATAAAGCGGTAATTATTAAAGTACCAATTTTTTGGGCGGTGTGGGGTGCTAATCCTTCCCCATCCGTAACCGACTCCGAACCTGTCTTTTTGAATCTACGGTTTTGTGGTGTCCTAGGCCTACCTAAGTGGCGGTGGCGACTCCATTTTTATAAGATTTTTGTAAACCCCACGGAATAAATATTTTATATCCAAACGCCAAAAAATCACAAACACCTTTCAAAAATCATTCGAAAAAACACCATCGCTTTCGTTTTTATTTTAGCGATGAAAATGAAAAAAAGACATCGCTACGGATGGCGACTCATTTGAGGACAATTTTTTTTTTTAAAAAAAACAAATGAGAGTCAAGCTTTTAAAATAATTACCGCTTTACTAATATTGGAAGTTCGGATTAAAGTGACTATTAAATTAACGTTCGGTCATAATTGCGCGTTTATTTTAACGCATTTAAAATATGGCATATAAACCCGTCTTTTTAAGTGGGGGGAAAACGCTAATGCTTTCGTGGAGATATCGTTCTCCCGTATGGGCCTAGCAAGTACCTTCGGGGCTCGAGTACCTTATGCTTTCGTAAGGATATCGTTCCTTAAATGCGGGCATAAGCGAATGGGTCCCCCCAGATTGAACCCGGTTGAAAGGAGCCTATAATGGGTGATGACCGGGGGCCTTGCTACTCTTAGTAGAGGACAGCGAGGACAATTCGGGTACCTCTTAGAACCAAAACTGCATATAGAGAACACATAGAAACCCACCTTGTTAGAGCCACGCGGATAACCTAGATGTCTTAGATGGAATGTAAATAGGATTGCCTTGTTTGCTTATCACATTTAATTTGCCCTTTTATTATGTACTTATCATTTTTGTCCGGTACTGACTTGTGTTCTTTTGCTTTGTTTTTACATACCATTGCATTCGCATTACACAGTGGGGCATTGATTTCCGAGTGATTTCTCCCATAATAGAAGATTGTTCATGATGGACCAAAGGTTCATTGACCTGAAGGAAGGGTCCAATTCAAAACTTCATCCCGAGACTAGACCGGAGACAGTAGAAGAAGAACCATTCAAGGACACGGAACAGATTGATGGCAGTGTCAATCCCTAGTGATAAACAAATACAAGAACTAAAAAGCGGATGTGCGAGATGATGGACGGATGAATATCATGATGAAAGGCAAGCGGCATGTCGAACTCGAGAAAAGATTCGGTCGGGAGCGAGAATGTGGAACAAAATGGTCGAGAATGTCAAAATAGGCGACATCGTTAAATATGACAAATCGAATCCCTTTGTGATCAATCTCAAGAAGCGGACAAATAGCATATCTGGGGAAGATACCCGAGGAGCAGAGGCAAAACCGGGGAAGTTCGAGAATCTAATGACATCAAAAGACATTATCCTATACCCATGAGATACACCGAGTTACTTCATTTGCTTGTCGAAAGGAACCTTATCATACCAATGAAGTGCGTGCCAAGAAAACCTCCTTATCCGAAAAATTACAACGATCGTGTCGGTGCGGCTACCACATAGGCGATTCGAGTCATCTTGAAAATTGTAGGGCCACGAAGGATAGAGTTCGAGATCTTATCGAATGGGAATCTTGGATTTCGACGACGGACAACCCCGATTCTTCACCAACCCGGCCGTTGCCGAGGGGCAAAGTCGAAGAAGGAACAATACCCAGCCCAAGGTAACACGAAATAGGTCGCTCAAGCGGGATAAAGTTAGGAGTCAAGAATAAAAGTGTCTCGAGAAGATGAATTCGCACACAAGTGCGACCAGCTCGAGCATGAGAGGCAAAATCTTAGCATGAAATCAAAGAATGTGCAAGGCAGTATCGAAGCTGCACTTTGAATTTAAGAGTTTGATGCAGGTGACACCGCGGAAGAGTGGGTCAATGGTATGATTCAGCTAAAGAAGCGGTTTGAAGCATTTGGAAGGCGAAATGCAAGAATAGTAAGAATAAAGTCGGATCATTATCAAAGAATTTGGAAGAAAGGCGAGGGCCAACGCGACTTTATCCAAAATGAGTTGGAAAGCGATCGGCCATGGAAGATATCCACGAAATCAAGTCGCACCGGGAAAGGAATGAATCACAAGCCTTCCAAATGGAAAACGCGAGTACTCAAAGAGCAGATAGTGAGGCTCGAGATTGCTTTACGCACCGGTGAGATCCGTCTTTGGGGCAATGACCGTTAAGCTACAAAAGGTGAGCAAACAATACGGGAGAAAAACCGGGACATGAAGATGGTTCGACTCAAGCCCAACAAGTCGCTCAACGGATAGCGATTTAGCCGATGCAAAGCAGCACCAATAAGCGAATATGGATCCGGCATTGGACATGAAGGAAAAGCAGCGGGACTATTGAATGAGGTCAAGACATTAGGTGCCAAGGCTCACCGATATCTGTAAAACCCTAATACGGATGTAATGAAACCTTTTGGTGCGAATGAAAGATGTTCTATAAGGACAAATCACTTGCGGAATCAATGTTTTATTGCATTCATGCATTGCATTTGCATAACATTTTTACATTATTTTATCATCGCATGACACTTCACCATTTAATACATGGGGTTCGATGGCGAATTAATCGAAAAATGGAGCAATTGAAGAGTCGAGGCTTGACCAGTTAGAAGGAAAAAATCGAGAAAGAGCTTAAGAAGAAAGAGAAGATAAATGCTTTCAATACAAGGGAACTCTGCCTAGTCCACGATTTGGTCATTCCTCAGATTTCAAAATTCCCGCATTTGCTGTGATATGACGGAACCAGCTGCCGAAGATTCACTTAACCATGTTTTGTAGGAAAATGGAAGGATACATGAAGAACGAAGAATTATTAATCCACTATTTCCATGATAGCTTGAGCGGGACCAGCAGCGGTGTGGTATAACCGTTTGAAGCGAAACCAAGTTAGGTCATGGGGTGACCTCGCTAATGCCTTCTTGGGTCAATACAAATATGCTTGATTTAGCACCACTGTCGTGCAGTTTCTTGAGAATGAGAAAATGAGGCCAAATGAAAGCTTCGGGGAATATGCATTAAGATGGCGATGTCTGGCGACCCAAGTCCAGCCCCCTATAAGCGGAAGAAGAGTTGACTCCCTATTTCATGCAACGCTTCCCTCTCCCTTCTTCGATATGATGTTGGAAAAATCGAGAAACAAATTCGAAGATTTCATGACGATTGGAGAAAGAATAGAATCTGTGATCAAAGAAGGAAAATTGGGGTCTAAGTCTAAGGACCCAATCGAAGATAAGATGGATAAGGATGTAGGCGTAAATGAGTGTCATCTCCGGGGTTCACGTGGCCGTAAGAGAATGAGACACAGGCCCGACAAATCGGGGCATCAAGGAAAATTCCTCGGACAAGCGCAAATTTGGAAATGTTTGGAACATCTATCTCGGACATTTGGCCTCACTGGTAGAGGGTCACTATCTTGTTCTAGGCCGATGAAGAGTGCACTGATCTGTATGCCCATAGTTTTGACTCGAGTAGCACATGCGAATTCCATATGGGGGCATCGGGACATCCCCACGAGAAAATGTAGACCTTTCTTTGGAGGAAATCAAGCTGGTCAATGATGGAACCACGACACAAGAAGCGATCAAGCGGTGGAAGACCACGGATAAGAAGCAAATCTACATAGTCTTTGAAGATGCAGAAATGTCTCTACATTAAAATACCTTCCTAAAGTAATACAAGGAATCAACTCTATGAGGCCCCCATGTGGCAAAGATCTTTTGTGATAGGGCATGTTTGTTGGTTTTTATTTCAATAAAGGACACATTTCGCTTAAACATATAATGTTTTTGAAAGCACATAGATATCTTCTCGTCATTGTAGGGCACTAGATATCAATTGCAAGATGTGACATTAGATAGTTGTCGTGATAGCGATGATGTGTGATCTTCCCCCCGGACTGCAGTCGACAAAGCGAGATTATTACTCTTTCGATGATATTCAAGGACCGAAAAGCTCTAAATGTCAACCATGTAGAGTTGCTTGAAATTGAAACTCTAGGCATAATCTTCTAGGTAGTAGAGGAGAAACAAAATAAAAGGAAAAAAAAAAAAAGAAGAAAAAAAAAAGAAATGAAAATGAGAAAATAATAATAAAAAAGTACTCCTATGTTGAAACACAGTAATAGGCTTGTTCGGATAAGAGTATGGAAATTTTGAGGCACTCATTTGAAGCGATAGGGTGGTGGTATATCACTCAATTCAAGAAACCTTAGCTTCATGAGTGATGGTAATATTTTCAAATCGTGACTATGCCGAGTAACTTGGGGCGGTGTTGTTTGCTCCATCGTTGTCCTCAAGACAAAGGATTGTGACGAATTGATTTCCTCAAATAATGAATAAATAAAATAAAAAAAAAGAGGAGGAGAAAAAGAAAATTGGCGATACCATGAAAAAATTAAGACTCGCACCACCCGAACTTTATTTCTAGAGTAATATTTCTCGCTCAAGTGGTTATACAAGCCTACCCTTTTGGGGCGAGTAGATAATGAGAATTGAGAAAGAGTAGCACTCTTCTGCAACGCGGTAATCATAAGGATGAACCGAGTCACCGGGGGAAGACCTCACATCTTTGAATTATCAAGTGGTTGAATCTAAGCCACTCTTGCACATGATATCGAGCTCTCTATCTTTGTGTTTTCAAAATCTTGTATGTTAATCCGAATGATACCCTTGGTGGAACACCAACCAGCAAATTGACAAGTTAAAACAACAAAAATTTCCATGTATTACTTGGGGTAAGATCCGAACACAAGGAGGTGGATACTATTGAAGCCCCCTAACCCGAAAGGACCTCACAATGCATAACAAAGGTATAAGTGTCAGACAGCTCAAAAACAAGAAGCGAATTCAGCCACAATGCCTTATTTGGTTCAAGAAAATGAAGGGCGAAAACAGGACAAGAATGAGCTTACAAAGTGAGGGACGGTTAAAAAGTAAGCGGTGAGTCTCCAAAGAATTAAAGCCACAGAAATCGAGGAATGGCGTCCGTCAAGAGACAACAAGAAGATTGAGGTTAAGAAACATTTTCGCTCAACCCGATGTGAAATTAACAAATACTCGAGAATGTTGGGTCAAAAGAAGCGGAAGATAGCCGAAAACACGATCAAATGGGGCAATCTGAACATAAAGAATAGTAAGAATCTCTGCACACGCATGATATAATGTTTGTCGGTGAAGCGCGGAAATCCGAAGAAGAAAGGCGGGTGATCGTACAAATGAACAAGAAGCGGATGCCCATTGAGCAAAATTTGTGAAATAAAGATCAAAATTGAGCATACCACAAAAGGAAAGGAAATAAAGAAATCGGAAGAATAACTTTTCAGGACATAATATTAACAAAGAAAAAGAAAGCGAAAAGAAAGAAATCATAACATTGCATGCATCATATAGATAGGGGCATGTCAATTTTGCTTGTTCCTAAGCAGGTATTTGAAGAATTATCGAAGAATTTATCAAAGTCCATAAAACAGACCATGTCGGCGTCGGATCCAAATATTAAATCCCGGGTCATCGGTAAGTCCGCCGGGCACGATGTTAAATCCTTCGGGTCATCGGTAAGTCTTTCGAGCATGGTGTTAAATCCGCCGGGTCATCGGTAAGTCCGCCGGGCATGATGCGGCGGACATATCGGCGTGAGTCCTCATAAAACAGCCATGTCGGCGTCAAATCCAAATATTAAATCCCGGGTCATCGGTAAGTCCCCGGGCACGATGTTAAATCCCGGGTCATCATCAGTAAGTCTTTCGAGCATGGTGTTAAATCGCCGGGTCATCGGTAAGTCGCCGGGCATGATGCGGCAAAGCATATCGGCGTGAGTCCTCATAAAACAGACCATGTCGGCATCAAATCCAAATATTAAATCGCCGGGTCATCGGTAAGTCGCCGGGCACGATGTTAAATCCCGGGTCATCGGTAAGTCTTTCGAGCATGGTGGTAAATCCCGGGTCATCGGTAAGTCGCCGGGCATGATGCGGCGGCATATCGGCGTGAGTCCTCATAAAAACGACCATGTCGGCGTCAAATCCAAATATTAAATCCCGGGTCGCCGGTAAGTCGCCGGGCACGATGTTAAATCCGCCGGGTCATCGGTAAGTCTTTCGAGCATGGTGTTAAATCCCGGGTCATCGGTAAGTCGCCGGGCATGATGCGGCAGCATATCGGCGTGAGTCCTCATAAAACAACCATGTCGGCGTCAAATCCAAATATTAAATCCTCCGGGTCATCGGTAAGTCCGCCGGGCACGATGTTAAATCCCCGGGTCATCGGTAAGTCTTTCGAGCATGGTGGTAAATCCCGGGTCATCGGTAAGTCCGCCGGGCATGATGCGGCGACATATCGCGCGTGAGTCCTCATAAAAACAGCCTTGTCGGCGTCAAATCCAAATATTAAATCCCGGGTCATCGGTAAGTCTTTCGAGCATGGTGTTAAATCCTTGGTCATCGGTAAGTCTTTCGAGCATGGTGTTAAATCCGCCGGGTCATCGTAAGTCCTTCGCCGGGCATGATGTGGCAGCATATCGGCGTGAGTCCTCATAAAACAACGAGCCATGTCGGCGTCGGATCGAGATATTAAATCCGCCGGGTCATCGGTAAGTCCGCCGGGCATGATGCGGCAATCTTAGTAGCGTAGGTCCAAAAAGGCAACAGCCTAAAAAAAAAAAAAAAACTGCATTTTCAAGCCCTAGTGGAAGGTCTCATAGAGAGAGAACCTAAATCTAAAATCTCAAAAAGAACTCCCGGTCGAGGAAAAATCCACCAGTGGGCACAAAGGTTTTTATAGGAGAAACCAGCGTTGAAAACAAAGAGTTCTATATAGGAAGGACTCCAAGCTTTATTGTCTCAAAGTGAAAAGAATGACTCATAATTCGGGATGTCGAGCAAAGGGTTCTATGTCGAAAAGAGCACTGTAGCTCCAAGATCGGAAGGTGAAGCTCTATATAGGAAGAACTTACGAGCACTGAAGATTCAGCCAAGGAAGAGCGGAAATGTCCAAAAGAATTCGTTTTCCAAGGCTACAAGCAGGGAAGTCGATAAAAATGAGTGCTTATGAATCTTTGCTTTGTTTCCCATTCCATGAGAACAAGCAAAGAGGGGCAACTGTAATCACTCATTTTCACTTATAAATATGTTAATATTGCATGTATATTTATTATATGAATGTTACTAATATAAGGTGATGTGTGCATGTATAAGCTACGTATCGTATTAGGGCGTATGTATGTCACGTATGTATCTAAGGTATAAGCATATGCAGATGTCATGTTAATTATACATATGATTATACGTCACGTATACTAGAATATTATTAATTAATGATCGTATAATATAAAGTATTTATTTTCGTATGTATGTACATATACAGCTATTATAATTATTGGGCTGACTAAATATAAAATTAAATATATATATTAAACCCAAGTAAAAAGTCCGAGTCCAATTACAAAAATCCAATTACAAAGCCCGTTTGGCCCAAATCTGAATCCTATCTAATTACAATGTGCAGGTAATTATGGGCCGTTGGATCAAGATCTGATCCAACGGCCACGATGCAATGGAAGTCAAAAAATATACGCGGGCGCGTGCTCACGCGTATGGACCGTCGAGAGTGCGCGCGCGCGTGTGGTCCACGCGCGGACGCTTTATTATCCCCCGCGCGCGTAAGATCCACGCGTTCGACTCCTCATTGCGGTGCTCCACGTGGCAAGATTTGAAGCCGTTTCATCGGATCGAGGCTTCATCGGGCCGATCGTTCTTCAAGCCATCTCGGCCGTTAGATCGGATCGATCTAACGGCCGAGAACGTCGTCCGACCTTTGGCGGCGAGTATCCACACCGCCACCGCGCCGATATTGAGAACATGCCCAAGATAACAAGCAAAAATGGTGATTCAAAGTCGGATCTGGAAAAGAAGATACAAGTTGCAACCAAAAAGACAATGATATATATGATATAGAAATCTTGTAACAAAAAAAAGGAGGAGCGAGCAAAAAAAAGCGAGAGAGTAGTAAACAAAAAAGCAGAAAGCTTTGTAAAACCAAACTTGTAACAGTCAAGATAATCTAAAAAGCGATCCGGTGGTAATCTTTTGTCTCTTTTTCTTACTGTTTCCTTTGCATGCATATCTGAAGTACAAAAAGAAAATAAAAGAAAACAAGTAAAAAAGTCTTACGGCTTTGTCCGTGGGTCTTCTTCCCTTCCTCTGTGACAAGCCTTTCGGCTTCTACAAGCAGATCCGGTGAACAAAGGGAAGGAAGACCCCTTGTGGTCTCGTTTTGATTTAAAGAAAATATATTTTTGGGTTCGTATTTCTTAGATCTAGGGTAAATAAAGGGTATCCTCTGAATCCAACCATGGATTCATGTTGAGACGACAAGAGGAAGGTTTTGGTGTATTTTGGGAGTCCCACCGGCGCCGGTTAGCGGCGGTGGTGGCGGAAATCTGACGGCCGACCGCGGATTTCTCAGGTATTATATGAATAAGCGAGAAAGCGAAGAACATAAAACCCGAGAAAAATTAGAAAATGAAACAAATGGCGAAAATTTGATTTCGGCCTTAAAAAGGGCTTTTATAGTTGTTTTTATTTTGCTAAATGGGTAAATTACACACTTAATCCCACCGCGTTTTCAATATTTTCATTTTTGTCTTGCCGCATGGTATAATTCTGATCCAGTCCCTACGAGTTTCCAAAAAGTCACAATTTAGTCACTAAATTACACGATCGAACACGAATGGTAAAAATTCGCCCTTAATCACCCCGCGTTTTTGAAATTTTCATTTTGAGTGCCCCTTGGTATAATTACAACTCTGGTCTTTGTAGGTTTTATTTGTTTTTCAATTTTCGTCCCTAAATTACATGTTATTGCTCTTTAATTTTCACATTTGATTTTCATTTTCCTTTCATTTGATCCTATTTTCTTTGTAAATATTATTGTTGAATTATACTCGTATATGTGGATATTATTTCATTTTATGTCTCCGTATATGACTCATTTTATGTTTATATGTATATATATGTGTCAAGTATGATATTCGTTTTCATCGGCTATTCATATCAAGCATATTATGTTCTAATCGGTTCGTATATGGCATGTTCTGTATTTTATATGTGTGTGAGCTTTCTTATTTTCTAGGGCTACATGTTAGTATATTTACTTTTTTTTTATGATATGTTGAAATATGTTTTATTACCAGTATGCATGTCTTTTTGAAATATTTGTTCGTATATATATATATATTTATTCTGCCTTATTATTTTGACATATGATAGTTGTTTTTATCTCTTGTTTGGAGTAATATGTATATATATACATGCTTTAGTCTAAAATATCATTCATGATAAACTAATGTTCGGTATGTTAATATTTATTATATTTAAATGATTTGTCATGTTTTATGTTTTTGCCATTAAGATTGCATATCGAGATATAAATTGTTAATGCGGTGTCCTTTTTATCCGAGCGTAAGCGGGGCCGTATCAAGCGTAGTGATAGTGGTTGGGCGTTTATTCTCGGATAACAGGACCCTTAAAATATATTCGCAATTATGACCGAAATTTAAAATAATCGTCACTTTAATCCGGAAAATCCAATATTAATAAAGCGGTAATTATTAAAGTACCAATTTTTTGGGCGGTGTGGGGGTGCTAATCCTTCCCCATCCGTAACCGACTCCCGAACCCTGTCTTTTTGAATCTCTGGTTTTGTGGTGTCCGGCCTACCTAAGTGGCCGGTGGCGACTCCATTTTTATAAGATTTTTGTAAACCCCACGGAATAAATATTTTATATCCAAACGCCAAAAAATCACAAACACCTTTCAAAAATCATTCGAAAACACCATCGCTTTCGTTTTTATTTTAGCGATGAAAATGAAAAAAGACATCGCTACAGATAAGAAACAGAAAAATTATCATAGGACAACACCTGCGCAATTGTGTGAGGCGAGGTCCTTGATTTTGACAAGGTTACTTGGAAATTCTTGAATTTTTATGGCAACTAAATTTGTTTAGAGGACCGAGCCCTTGAAGTTACAACATCTTGCTGTTGAGATTGAAGCGGAGGGGCAGAGACTGAACAATGTTGCCTAGAATCATCTCTTATCAAACTAGTATCTAAAGGAACATCACTGGTTAAAGTTTGATTATTTCCAAAAATATTAGTATCATGTGAAGCAGATAAACTATGAATACTACCCTTATCTGGATTGGTATCATGATAAAGAATAGAGTCATAAAAAAAAAGGAACTCCTATCAAAACTAGGTAAAACTGAAAATTTTAAATAATCAGATTGCTTAAAAGGAAAGCAAGATTATGAAGAAAAAAAAAATAACATCTCTGGAAACAAATATATTTTGATTTCCAATGTCAAAAAGTCTCTAGTCTTTAATATTTCTAGGATATCTTAGAAAAATACATTTTTTAGCCATAGGGTCCATTTTAATTTTAGGCTTAGGTAAAACAAATGCAAAGGCTAGGCAACCAAATATCTTAAGATGTGTGAGCTTTGGTTTTTCTTGAAATAAAACTTCAAAAAGAGTTTTGTCACATGGAACAGGTGTAGGGGGTAAGATTAATCAAATAAGCAATATGTAAAATGCAATCCATCTAAAATTTTAAAGGCAAATGTGCTTGGAATCTTAAAGTTCTTGCAACAATAAGTAAATGCTGGTGTTTCCTTTCAACAACACTGTTTTGTTGTGGTGTGTGAATGCAGGAATTCTGGTGTATAATTCCTTTTATTTTAAAAAAAATTATCATCTCAAATTCCTTGGCATTAACAGTTCTAATGCATTAATTCTTTTAGAAAATTGGGTTTCGATTAAACTATAGAATTGAGAAAGTAAATCTCTTACTTCAGACTTGAATTTCACAGGGTAAATCCAAACATACCTACTTTTATCATCTACTATAATCAAGAAATATGAATGACCATATATACTCTTAATAGAAAAAGGCCCCCATACATCCATGTGAATAATATCAAAAACAGAAGCAGAAACAAAATTACTAACAGAGAAATGCAATCTTTTTTGTTTAGCAAGATGAAAAATATCACAATTTGCAACAGAATCAAAAGGGACATCTTTATATAATTAGGAAAAAGATCTCATCCTCTGTTGAGAAGGATGGCCTAGTCGAGCATGCCAAAGATTCAAAATAGAAAAATTAACAAAAGAATTACACATAGTAGTTGTAGAAAACAAATTAACAATATTATTAAAAGAAACCTCTAGTTCATAGAGCCCATTTACTGCTCTAGCCATATCAATCATCTTTCAAGCAGTGAGATCCTGTATACAACAAAAATTAAAAGAAAAAATTAGACATAATGTATTGTCTTTTGTTAAATGAGAAATCGAAACCAAGTTAAAACTAAAATGAGGAATATAAAAAACATTATGTAAAATAAAGAATTTGAAATCTGAACAGTACCAACATGAGTTACTTTAACTATTTTATTATTCGGTAGTTTAACACATTTATTATGAACAGGATAACAAGAAATAAAAAAAATGTAATAAGTTGACTATATAATTAGTAGCCCCTGAGTCTAATATCCAAAGAACAGTTGATCTATTCGAATTGCAAGCAAGAATCATACCTTTTTCCTCAGATGGAACATCAAAAATAGAAGAAAGGACATTGACTTTGCAGTCTAAAGCAGAAGAAAGGACATTGACTTTGCAGTCTAAAGCAGAAGACTTAGCATAACCCACAAAGTTTATTTCTTACAGTAAACTTAATAGACTCTCATACTGATTTTGGGTAATCATAGCAGGACTCAAACTTTTTATTACAACAGAATCATCAGACAAAGAAGAATTACCAGAATAAGACCCTACCAGGTTGGCCCTATTACCCTGATTCTTATTCTTGTAGTCAGGAGGAAAACCATATTTTTTTATAACACTTATCCATAGTGTGACCATACAGTCGAAAAAAGACACATAAAAGTCGTTTTGATCCATTGTTACTGTAAAACTTCTTAATAATGGCAGGCTTATTTTCTAGCCTAGAAGATACATGCTGGTCCACATTCTTTAAACTATGCCTATCTGCCAACATAATGTTGGAATCACTAATAACAGAACTAACAGATCGTTCATGCTGAATTACAATGGCAAAGACCTCATTAATCGAAGGTAAAGGTTTTGTCATAAGAATTTGAGACTTAAGAACTGAAAAATGTTCATTGAGCGCTCTAAGAAAAACGAAGCACAAAATCTTCTTTATTATATTTCGAAGCAGAGCAATCACAAGCAACTAAAGGCCTAAGATTACAAATCTCATCCCACAAAACTTTCAATTGAGTATGATAAGCTGTGATTGATAGATCACCTTGCTGTAAGGCATAAAATTCTTGAAGCAAATCCAAAACTCAAACCAAATCTCCCCTGATTAAATTGGTCGAACAAATCCATCCAGAGCTCATACGCCCTATCAACTCAGATCACACTCTGCCGAATCTCCTGATTCAACGCGCGTTGCAACCAGGACAAAACCAGATTGTTACATTTGACCCAAGCCGAAAAACGGGGATCGTCCTTTTTGAGTTCCTTAATCGAACCGTCCACGGACTGAAACTTGTTCTTGGAAATGAGGGACATCTGCATCGATCGTGCCCAACTATGATAATTGTCGCCGTTCAACAAAGAAGAAGTTAGAACCAACGACGGGTTTTCATTCGGATGAATATAATATTCATCAGAGGGATCACCGTTCTTAAAGAATCGAAGCGATTCAAAACGGGAATTCGAAGAATCATTTGATACCATGTTAGATTCACAATTCGTATGAAATATGGAATTGAGAAAAGAATTGTATTCTCGATTTAGGGTTCGGAAAAAGTTTTAAGAAATTGGAAACGATAACGGAAAACTGTAAAGTAATTTTATTAACTGAATAATAAATACGAAGTGTTTAATATTTATATTAATAAAGAAAGGATTAAAGAAATGGTAATTATTTCATATATTAGCGGTGAAAACTAAAAGTTTTCACAAGCGCCTTAGTTTCAGAATTTAGGGTTTTAGTTTAGGGTGTAGGGTTTAAGTATAGAGGTTTAGAATTAGGGATAATGGTTAAAATTTAGGGTTTTGGGTTATAATTCAAGGTTTATAAATTAAAACCTAAATTCTAACCATATTACCCTAAAAACTAAATCCCAACCTCTAAACACTAATTTTTAACCCAAAACCCTAAATTCTAACTACTATCCCTAAATTATAAACCCCTACACCTAAATTCCTAAACCCTACACCATGAACTAAGTCTCTAAACCCTAAAATTAAGCACTTGTCATTTTCCACCGCCAGTGTATTGAATATAAATCCTTAAAGAAAAGCCAGGTAGGATATAAACCACTCTAACTGAATCCTAGCTGTCAATAATTCTATTATTTTTCATTGATTTTGTGTTGTTTTTTTTTTGTGAAACAATATGATTGTATTCATGAACCATCATACACAGGGAATATCAGTACATGTCTCGTTAAAGATTTCCCTAAACCTAAATGAAGAAAAAGAGTACCTATACTGATATATATAAATAAAAGCATCAGGATCAACCGACTAAGTAACAAAACAACAAACTAAAAAAACAACTAAAGAAGCATAACATCCTCAATCGGCAACGATTGAATCCATTCTGGTGGATTCTCATGATACACAATCTCCATGCTATGAACATTCGTACTCTTTGCCAAAACATCGACCATCTTATTCCGGGATCGCCACTTATGTTGGAATTTCACGTTCCAGTACTAATTCTGAAGCTCATCCAAGTGCCATTTAAGCGTATGAAATCCGACAAAATCATTCTTAAGAACTCAAACCACCTTCAAACTATCTAGCTCAAGAACAATTTGGCGAAATCCCGCCTCCCAAGCATAAAACAACCCATAGTAAGCTCCCCATAACTCTGCATAAAGAACAAAACATATAGCAAGGAATTTCGCAAAGCCAAAACATCAAGTACCTTCACTATTCTGACCTACACCGCCACCCATCGCATACCCATTCGGTGTCCGGCGAGCTCCATCCGTATTAATCTTTATCCACTGCGGATCTGGAGGACTCCAAGGCTAGGTAAGACTACTGCTTGACGTGGCTGCTGCACCAACGCAGACGATACACGGACTTCCTCCCGCACCAACTACACGCGCAACAACCATGCCCGCACCATTCGCTCGATCTCTTGTACCAGCTGGTAGCGATGATCCATCCTCAATTGTAGTAGCCTGTCGACTCGCTGCGGTAGCTTGAATCGACTGCTCAACCATTGTTCGTACCTTTTGTAGCAAACTACCATGACCCATAGTCGGGTTGTCAAAGCTATAAGCATTTCGATTTAGCCACAAATTCCACAATGTATACCCAAATACAAGATCCCACTGCTCCATGCCGCACAAAAGACTTTGATCTAGTAAGGTTAACCCGTATCCACTCATGCAATTCCAACGAAAGAAAATTATCTAACTGAGATGGTTGAATTAACTCTTTCCATACTTGAAAAGCCGGAGGACACTGACGAAGAACATGCTCGATATCCTCAACTGCATCACCACATATTGCACACCGACTATTTGCCATAAAAGGACGATTATATCGTTCCATATTGATCATAAGCTTGCGGCAACACACAAGCCAAAGAAATGATTTAACTCGAGGTATGCCACAAAATCTATGAATTACCCCCAAACCAGATTTGGAGGACTTGTATCGGTACCCTCCCTAAGCTCATAGGCCGACTTCAAGTTAAACATTCGATCCCAACCACCTTGCCAATCGATTGTATCCTCCGATAGCCTTGGATCTGGTCCCTACACCGCCGCTAGACGCAACAGTATATCTCGAGGAAGCAATGGCTCCACCCAATCCCATCGCTATTGTCCCAAACCGTCCACCATACTTGCTACTGTGTTATGGCCAACATTTGGTACAACGCTAGGATCAACAAAATTTATCAAAGGCCCAACATCATCAAGCGACGGATCATGCCAAAAATTAGTCGTAGTCCCGTCAGTTTTCCTTCGCGGTCCAATGCCGGATCCATATTCTGGCTTATTGGTGCTGCTGCATCGGCTAAATCTGCTATCTGTTGAGCGACTTGTTGGGCTTGAGTCGTAACCATCTTCATGTCCCGGTTTTTCTCCCGTATTGTTTGCTCAGCCTTTTGTAGCTTAACGGTCATTGCCCCAAAGACGGATCTCTCACCTGGTGCGTAAAGCAATCTCGAGCCTCACTATCTGTTCTTTGAGTCTGCGTTTTCCATTTGGAAGGCTTGTGATTCATTCCTTTCTCGGTGCAGACTTGATTTGTGGATATCTTCCATGGCTGATCGCTTTCCAACTCATTTTGGATAAAGTCGCGTTGGCCCTCGGCTTCTTCCGACTTGCAATTGAGTCGGCATATGCAGATGTCAATATTAGGGGCGTATGTATGTCACGTATGTATCTAAGGTATAAGCATATGCAGATGTCATGTTAATTATACATATGATTATACGTACGTATACTAGAATATTATTAATTAATGATCGTATAATATAAAGTATTTATTTTCGTATGTACATGTACAGCTATTATAATTATTGGGCTGACTAAATATAAAATTAAATATATATATATTAAAAGGGTATCCTCACTATCCTTAAAAGGGGGCTTTTATAGTTGTTTTTATTTTGCTAAATGGGTAAATTACACACTTAATCCCACCGCGTTTTCAATATTTTCATTTTTGTCTTGCCGCATGGTATAATTCTGATCCAGTCCCTCCGAGTTTCCAAAAAGTCACAATTTAGTCACTAAATTACACGATCAGCACGAATGGTAAAATTACGCCTTAATCACCCCGCGTTTTTGAAATTTTTATTTTGAGTCTGCCCCTTGGTATAATTACAACTCTGGTCTTTGTAGGTTTTATTTGTTTTTTCAATTTCGTCCCTAAATTACATGTTATTGCTCTTTAATTTACGCCACACTGATTTTCATTTTCCTTTCATTTCAGTCATATTTTCTTTGTAAATATTATTGTTCGAATTATACTCGTATATGTGGATATTATTTCATTTTATGTCTCCGTATATGACTCATTTTATGTTTATATGTATATATATGTGTCAAGTATGATATTCGTTTTCATCCGGCTATTCATATCAAGCATATTATGTTCTAATCGGTTCGTATATGGCATGTTCTCAGTATTTTATATGTGTGTGAGCTTTCTTATTTTCTAGGGCTACATGTTAGTATATTTACCCTTTTTATGATATGTTGACCCGTATATGTTGAAATATGTTTTATTATTAAAGTATGCATGTCTTTTTGAAATATTTGTTCGTATATATATATATTTATTCTGCCTTATTATTTTGACATATGATAGTTGTTTTTATCTCTTGTTTGGAGTAATATGTATATATATACATGCTTTAGTCTAAAATATCATTCATGATAAACTAATGTTCGGTATTTAATATTTATTATATTTAAATGATTTGTCATGTTTTATGTTTTTGCCATTAAGATTGCATATCGAGATATAAATTGTTAATGCGGTGTCCTTTTATCCGAGCGTAAACGGGCCGAGTATCAAGCGTAGTGATAGTGGTTGGCGTTTATTCTCGGATAACGGGACCCTTAAAATATATTCGCAATTATGACCGAAATTTAAAATAATCGTCACTTTAATCCGGAAAATCCAATATTAATAAAGCGGTAATTATTAAAGTACCAATTTTTTTGGGCGGTGTGGGGTGCTAATCCTTCCCCATCCGTGAACCGACTCCCGAACCCCGTCTTTTTGAATCTACGGTTTTGTGGTGTGTCCGGCCTACCTAAGTGGCCGGTGGCGACTCCATTTTTATAAGATTTTTGTAAACCCCACGGAATAAATATTTTATATCCAAACGCCAAAAAATCACAAACACCTTTCAAAAATCATTCGAAAACACCATCGCTTTCGTTTTTATTTTAGCGATGAAAATGAAAAAAGACATCGCTACAGATGGCGACTCCGCTGGGGACAATTTTTGTTTTTTTTAAGAAAAAAACAAATGAGAGTCAAGCTTTTAAAATAATTACCGCTTTACTAATATTGGAAGTTCCGGATTAAAGTGACTATTAAATTAACGTTCGGTCATAATTGCGCGTTTATTTTAACGCATTTAAAATATGGCATATAAACCGTCTTTTTAAGGGGAAAACGCTAATGCTTTCGTGGAGATATCGTTCTCCGTATGGGCCTAGCAAGTACCTTGGGGCTCGAGTACCTTATGCTTTCGTAAGGATATCGTTCCTTCAGACGGGCATAAGCGAATGGGGTCCCCGAATTGAACCCGGTTGAAAGGAGCCTATAATGGGTGATGACCGGGGGCCTTGCTACTCTTAGTAGAGGACAGCGAGGACAATTCGGGTACCTCTTAGAACCAAAACTGCATATAGAGAACACATAGAAACCCACCTTGTTAGAGCCACGCGGATAACCTAGATGTCTTAGATGGAATGTAAATAGGATTGCCTTGTTTGCTTATCACATTTAATTTGCCCTTTTATTATGTACTTATCATTTTTGTCCGGTACTGACTTGTGTTCTTTTGCTTTGTTTTTACATACCATTGCATTCGCATTACACAGTGGGGCATTGATTTCCGAGTGATTTCTCCCATAATAGAAGATTGTTCATGATGGACCAAAGGTTCCTTGACCTGAAGGAAGGGGGTCCAATTCCAAAACTTCATCCCGAGACTAGACCGGAGACAGCCGAAGAAGAACCATTCAAGGACACCGGAACAGATTCGGTAAGCAGTGTCAATCCCAGTGATAAACAAATACAAGAACTAAAGAAGCAGATGTCTGAGATGATGGACCAGATGAATATCATGATGAAAGGCAAGCAGCATGTCGAACTCAGAAAAGATTCGGTCGGGGAGCAGAATGTGGAACAAAATGGTCAGAATGTCAAAATAGACGACATCGTTAAATATGACAAATCGAATCCCTTTGTGATCAATCTCAAGAAGCAGACAAATAGCATATCTGGGGAAGATACCCAGGGAACAGAGGCAAAACCAGGGGAAGTTCGAGAATCTAATGACATCAAAAGACATTATCCTATACCCATGAGATACACCGAGTTACTTCCGTTGCTTGTCGAAAGGAACCTTATCATACCAATGAAGTCGTGTGCAAGAAAACCTCCTTATCCGAAAAATTACAACGATCGTCGTGTCGGTGCAGCTACCACATAGGCGATTCGAGTCATCATCACACTGAAAAAATTGTAGGGCCCCGAAGGATAGAGTTCGAGATCTTATCGAATGGGAATCTTGGATTTCGACGACGGACAACCCCGATTCTTCAGCCAGCCAGCCGTTGCCCGAGGGGCAAAGTCGAAGAAGGAACAATACCCAGCCCAAGGTAACACAGAAATAGGTCGCTCAAGCGGGATAAAGTTAGGAGTCAAGAATAAAAGTGTCTCGGAAGATGAATTCGCACACAAGTGCGACCAGCTCGAGCATGAGAGGCAAAATCTTAGCATGAAATCAAAGAATGTGCAAGACGAGTATCGAAGCTGCACTTTGAATTTAAGAGTTTTGTCCGGGTGACACCGAGAAGAGTGGGTCAATGGTATGATTCAGCTAAAGAACGGTTCGTAACGCCGGAAGCGTAAATGCAAGAATAGTAAGAATAAAGTCGATCATTATCAAAGAAGCTGGAAGAAGTCGAGGGCCAACGCGACTTTATCCAAAATGAGTTGGAAAGCGATCCGCCATGGAAGATATCCCGAAATCAAGTCCGCACCAGAAAGGAATGAATCACAAGCCTTCCAAATGGAAAACGCAGACTCAAAAGAATGATAGTGAGGCTCGAGATTGCTTTACGCACCAGTGAGATCCGTCTTTGGGGGCAATGACCGTTAAGCTACAAAAGGTCGAGCAAACAATACGGGAGAAAAACGGGACATGAAGATGGTTACGACTCAAGCCCAAACAAGTCGCTCAACGGATAGCAGATTTAGCCGATGCAAAGAAGACCAATAAGCCGAATATGGATCGGCATTGGACCGCGAAGGAAAACCGACGGGACTATTGAATGAGGTCAAGACATTAGGTGCCAAGGCTCACCGATATCTCGTAAAACCCTAATACCGGATGTAATGAAACCTTTTGGTCTGAATGAAAGATGTTCTATAAGGACAAATCACTTGCGGAATCAATGTTTTATTGCATTCATGCATTGCATTTGCATAACATTTTTTACATTATTTTATCATCGCATGACACTTCACCATTTAATACATGGGGTTCGATGGCAGAATTAATCGAAAAATGGAACGAATTGAAGAGTCGAGGCTTGACCAGTTAGAAGGAAAAATCGAGAAAGAGCTTAAGAAGAAAGAGAAGATAAATGCTTTCAATACAAGGGAACTCGCCTAGTCCCCGATTTGGTCATTCCTCCGATTTCAAAATTCCCGCATTTTGCGCAGTAATGACGGAACCAGCTGCCTCAAGATTCACTTAACCATGTTTTGTAGGAAAATGGAAGGATACATGAAGAACGAAGAATTATTAATCCACTATTTCCATGATAGCTTGACGGGACCAGCAGCAGTGTGGTATAACCGTTTGAACAGAAACCAAGTTAGGTCATGGGGTGACCTCGCTAATGCCTTCTTGGGTCAATACAAATATGCTTCAGATTTAGCACCCTGTCGACAGTTTCTTCAGAATGAGAAAATGAGGCCAAATGAAAGCTTCAGGAATATGCATTAAGATGGCGATGTGTCTGGCGACCCAAGTCCAGCCCCTATAGCGGAAGAAGAGTTGACTCCTATTTCATGCAACGCTTCCCTCTCCCTTCTTCGATATGATGTTGGAAAAATCGAGAAACAAATTCGAAGATTTCATGACGATTGGAGAAAGAATAGAATACGCAGTCAAAGAAGGAAAATTGGGGTCTAAGTCTAAGGACCCAATCGAAGATAAGATGGATAAGGATGTAGACGTAAATGAGTGTCATCTCCAGGGTTCACGTGACCGTAAGAGAATGAGACAGACCGACAAATCGGGGCATCAAGGAAAATTCCTCGGACAAGCGCAAATTTGGAAATGTTTGGAACATCTATCTCGGACATTTGGCCTCACTGGTAGAGGGTCACTATCTTGTTCCTAGGCCGATGAAGAGTGCACTGATCAGTATGCCCATAGTTTTGACTCGAGTAGCACATGCGAATTCCATATGGGGGCATCGGGACATCCCACCAGAAAATGTAGACCTTTCTTGGAGGAAATCAAGAAGCTGGTCAATGATGGAACCCCGACACAAGAATCGATCAAGCGGTGGAAGACCACGGATAAGAAGCAAATCTACATAGTCTTTGAAGAAGCTTTAAATGTCTCTACATTAAAATACCTTCCTAAAGTAATACAAGGAATCAACTCTATGAGGCCCCCATGTGGCAAAGATCTTTTGTGATAGGGCATGTTTGTTGGTTTTTATTTCAATAAAGGACACATTTCGCTTAAACATATAATGTTTTTGAAAGCACATAGATATCTTCTCGTCATTGTAGGGCACTAGATATCAATTGCAAGATGTGACATTAGATAGTTGTCGTGATAACGATGATGTGTGATCTTCCCCACCGGACTGTCAAAGAAAGCGAGATTATTACTCTTTCGATGATATTCAAGGGCGAAAAAAGCTCTAAATGTCAACCATGTAGAGTTGCTTGAAATTGAAACTCTAGGCATAATCTTCTAGGTAGTAGAGGAGAAACAAAATAAAAAGGAAAAGAAAAAGAGAAGAAGAAAAAAAAAAGAAATGAAAATGAGAAAATAATAATAAAAAGTACTCCTATATTGAAAACACCGTAATAGGCTTGTTCGGATAAGAGTATGGAAATTTTGAGGCACTCACTGAAGCGATAGGGTGGTGGTATATCACTCAATTCAAGAAACCTTAGCTTCATGAGTGATGGTAATATTTTCAAATCGTGACTATGCCGAGTAACTTGGGGCAGTGTTGTTTGCTCCATCGTTGTCCTCAAGACAAAGGACTGTGACGAATTGATTTCCTCAAATAATGAATAAATAAAATAAAAAAAAAGAGGAGGAGAAAAGAAAATTGGCGATACCATGAAAAAAATTAAGACTCGCACCACCCGTAACTTTATTTCTAGAGTAATATTTCTGCGCTCAAGTGGTTATACAAGCCTACCCTTTTGGGGTAGAGTAGATAATGAGAATTGAGAAAGAGTAGCACTCTGCAGCAACGCGGTAATCATAAGGATGAACCGAGTCACCAGGGAAGACCTCACATCTTTGAATTATCAAGTGGTTGAATCTAAGCCACTCTTGCACATGATATCCGAGCTCCTATGCTTTGTGTTTTCAAAATCTTGTATGTTAATCCGAATGATACCCTTCAAAGTGGAACACCAACCAGCAAATTGACAAGTTAAAACAACAAAAATTTCCATGTATTACTTGGGGTAAGATCCGAACACAAGGAGGTGGATACTATTGAAGCCCCTAACCCGAAAGGACCTCACAATGCATAACAGAGGTATAAGTGTCGATGACTCAAAAACAAGAAGCGAATTCCAGCCACAATGCCTTATTTGGTTCAAGAAAATGAAGGACGAAACAGACAAGAATGAGCTTACAAAGTGAGGGGACGGTTAAAAAGTAAACAGTGAGTCTCCAAAGAATTAAAGCACAGAAATCGAGGAATGGCGTCCGTCAAGAGACAACAAGAAGATTGAGGTTAAGAAACATTTCGCTCAACCCGATGACGAAATTAACAAATACTCAGAATGTTGGGTCAAAAGAACTGGAAGATAGCCGAGCACGATCAAATGGGGCAATACAGAACAGAAAGAATAGTAAGAATCTCTGCACACGCATGATATAATGTTTGTCAGTGAAGCAGGCAGAAATCCGAAGAAGAAAGGCGGGTGATCGTACAAATGAACAAGAGCAGATGCCCATTGAGCAAAATTTGACAGAAATAAAGATCAAAATTGAGCATACCACAAAAGGAAAGGAAATAAAGAAATCAGAAGAATAACTTTTCAGGACATAATATTAACAAAGAAAAAGAGAAACGAAAAGAAAGAAATCATAACATTGCATGCATCATATAGATAGGGGCATGTCAATTTTGCTTGTTCCTAAACAGGTATTTGAAGAATTATCGAAGAATTTATCAAAGTCCATAAAACAGCCATGTCGGCGTCAGATCCAAATATTAAATCCTTCGGGTCATCGGTAAGTCCTTCGGGCACGATGTTAAATCCTTCGGTCATCGTGAAGTCTTTCGAGCATGGTGTTAAATCCTTCGGGTCATCAGTAAGTCCTTCGGGCATGATGCGGCAGCATATCAGCGTGAGTCCTCATAAAACAACAGCCATGTCGGCGTCAAATCCAAATATTAAATCCTTCGGGTCATCGGTAAGTCCTTCGGGCACGATGTTAAATCCTTCGGGTCATCAGTAAGTCTTTCGAGCATGGTGTTAAATCCTTCGGGTCATCAGTAAGTCCTTCGGGCATGATGCGGCAGCATATCAGCGTGAGTCCTCATAAAACAGCCATGTCGGCGTCAAATCCAAATATTAAATCTTTCGGGTCATCGGTAAGTCCTTCGGGCACGATGTTAAATCCTTCGGGTCATCAGTAAGTCTTTCGAGCATGGTGGTAAATCCTTCGGGTCATCAGTAAGTCCTTCGGGCATGATGCGGCAGCATATCAGCGTGAGTCCTCATAAAACAGCCATGTCGGCGTCAAATCCAAATATTAAATCGCCGGGTCATCGGTAAGTCCGCCGGGCACGATGTTAAATCCTCGGGTCATCGTAAGTCTTTCGAGCATGGTGTTAAATCCTTCGGGTCATCGTAAGTCCGTCGGGCATGATGCGGCAGCATATCAGCGTGAGTCCTCATAAAACAACCATGTCGGCGTCAAATCTAAATATTAAATCCTTCGGGTCATCGGTAAGTCCTTCGGGCACGATGTTAAATCCTTCGGGTCATCTGTAAGTCTTTCGAGCATGGTGGTAAATCCTTCGGGTCATCAGTAAGTCCTTCGGGCATGATGCGGCAGCATATCAGCGTGAGTCCTCATAAAACAGCCTTGTCGGCGTCAAATCCAAATATTAAATCCTTCGGGTCATCAGTAAGTCTTTCGAGCATGGTGTTAAATCCTTCGGGTCATCAGTAAGTCTTTCGAGCATGGTGTTAAATCCTTCGGGTCATCAGTAAGTCCTTCGGGCATGATGTGGCAGCATATCAGCGTGAGTCCTCATAAAACAACAGCCATGTCGGCGTCAGATCCAGATATTAAATCCTTCGGGTCATCAGTAAGTCCTTCGGGCATGATGCGGCAATCTTAGTAGCGTAGGTCCAAAAAAGGCAACAGCCTTGTAAAAAAAAACTGCATTTTCAAGCCCTAGTGGAAGGTCTCATAGAGAGAGAACCCTAAATCTAAAATCTCAAAAAGAACTCCCAGTCAGAAAAATCCACCAGCGGTGCAAAAGGTTTTATATAGGAGAAACCAGCGTTGAAAACAAAGAGTTCTATATAGGAAGGACTCCAAGCTTTATTGTCTCAAAGTGAAAAGAATGACTCATAATTCGGGATGTCAGAGCAAAGGGTTCTATGTCGAAAAGAGCCTGTAGCTCCAAGATCGGAAGGTGACGAAGCTCTATATAGGAAGAACTTACGAGCCTGAAGATTCAGCCAAGGAAGAGCGGAAATGTCCAAAAGAATTCGTTTTTCCAAGGCTACAAACAGGAAGTCCGATAAAAATGAGTGCTTATGAATCTTTGCTTTGTTTCCCATTCCATGAGAACAAGCAAAGAGGGGCAATCAGAATCACTCATTTTCACTTATAAATATGTTAATATTGCATGTATATTTATTATATGAATGTTACTAATATAAGGTGATGTGTGCATGTATAAGCTACGTATACGTATTAGGGCGTATGTATGTCACGTATGTATCTAAGGTATAAGCATATGCAGATGTCATGTTAATTATACATATGATTATACGACGTATACTAGAATATTATTAATTAATGATCGTATAATATAAAGTATTTATTTTCGTATGTACATGTACAGCTATTATAATTATTGGGCTGACTAAATATAAAATTAAATATATATATTAAACCCAAGTAAAAAGTCCGAGTCCAATTACAAAAATCCAATTACAAAGCCCGTTTGGCCCAAATCAATCCTATCTAATTACAAATGCAGGTAATTATGGGTCGTTGGATCAAGATCCGATCCAACGCCACGATGCAATGGAAGTCAAAAATATCGCCAGCGCGCGTGCTCCACACGTATGGACCGTTCGAGTGCCACGCGCGCGCGTGGGTCCACGCTACGGACGCTTTATTATCCCACGCGCGTAAGATCCACGCGTTCGACTCCTCGATCGCGGTGCTCCACGTGGCAAGATTTGAAGCCGTTTCATCAGATCGAGGCTTCATCCAGGCCGATCGTTCTTCAAGCCATCTCGACCGTTAGATCAGATCTGATCTAACGGCCGAGAACGTGTCTGACCACTGGCAGAGTATCCACACCGCCACCGCGCCGATATTCAGAACATGCCCAAGATAACAAGCAAAAATGGTCGATTCAGTCGATCCGAAAAGAAGATACAAGTTGCAACCAAAGAAGACAATGATATATATGATATAGAAATCTTGTAACAAAAAAAGGAGGAGCGAGAAAAAAAAGCAGAGAGAGTAGTAACACAAGAAACAGAAAGCTTTGTAAAAACCAAACTTGTAACCAGTCAAGATAATCTAAAGGCAGTCCAGTGGTAATCTTTTGTCTCTTTTTTTCTTACTGTTTCCTTTGCATGCATATACGAAGTACAAAAAGAAAATAAAAAGAAAACAAGTAAAGAAGTCTTTACTGCTTTGTCCGTGGGTCTTCCCTTCCTCTGTGACAAGCCTTTCGGCTTCTACAAGCCGATCCGTGAACAAAGGGAAGGAAGACCCTTTTGTGGTCTCGTTTTGATTTAAAGAAAATATATTTTTGGGTTCGTATTTCTTAGATCTAGGGTAAATAAAAGGGTATCCTCCGAATCCAACCATGGATTCATGTTGAGGACGACAAGAGGAAGGTTTTGGTGTATTTTGGGAGTCCACCGCGCGGTTAGCGGCGGCGGTGGCGGAGAATACGGCGGCCGACCACGGATTCGGGTATTATATGAATAAACGAGAAAACGAAGAACATAAAACCCGAAAAATTAGAAAATGAAACAAATGGGCGAAAATTTGATTTCGGCCTTAAAAGGGGCTTTTATAGTTGTTTTTATTTTGCTAAATGGGTAAATTACACACTTAATCCCACCGCGTTTTCAATATTTTCATTTTTGTCTTGCCGCATGGTATAATTACAGTCCCAGTCCCTCTGAGTTTCCAAAAAGTCACAATTTAGTCACTAAATTACACCGATCGCTTCGAATGGTAAAATTACGCCTTAATCACCCCGCGTTTTTGAAATTTTTTCATTTTGAGTCTGCCCCTTGGTATAATTACAACTCTGGTCTTTGTAGGTTTTATTTGTTTTTCAATTTCGTCCCTAAATTACATGTTATTGCTCTTTAATTTCTGCCACTGATTTTCATTTTCCTTTCATTTCAGTCCTATTTTCTTTGTAAATATTATTGTTCGAATTATACTCGTATATGTGGATATTATTTCATTTTATGTCTCCCGTATATGACTCATTTTATGTTTATATGTATATATATGTGTCAAGTATGATATTCGTTTTCATCTGGCTATTCATATCAAGCATATTATGTTCTAATCGGTTCGTATATGGCATGTTCTGTATTTTATATGTGCGTGAGCTTTCTTATTTTCTAGGGCTACATGTTAGTATATTTACCCTTTTTTATGATATGTTGAAATATGTTTTATTACCAGTATGCATGTCTTTTTGAAATATTTGTTCGTATATATATATATTTATTCCTGCCTTATTATTTTGACATATGATAGTTGTTTTTATCTACTGTTTGGAGTAATATGTATATATATACATGCTTTAGTCTAAAATATCATTCATGATAAACTAATGTTCCGGTATGTTAATATTTATTATATTTAAATGATTTGTCATGTTTTATGTTTTTGCCATTAAGATTGCATATCGAGATATAAATTGTTAATGCGGTGTCCTTTTATCCGAGCGTAAACGGGCCATGATCAAGCGTAGTGATAGTGGTTGGGCGTTTATTCTCGGATAACGGGACCCTTAAAATATATTCGCAATTATGACCGAAATTTAAAATAATCGTCACTTTAATCCGAAAATCCAATATTAATAAAGCGGTAATTATTAAAGTACCAATTTTTTGGGCGGTGTGGGGTGCTAATCCTTCCCCATCCGAATCGACTCCCGAACCCCGTCTTTTTGAATCTCTGGTTTTGTGGTGTCCGCCTACCTAAGTGGCGGTGGCGACTCCATTTTTATAAGATTTTTGTAAACCCTACGGAATAAATATTTTATATCCAAACGCCAAAAAATCACAAACACCTTTCAAAAATCATTCGAAAACACCATCGCTTTCGTTTTTATTTTAGCGATGAAAATGAAAAAAGACATCGCTACAGATAAGAAACAGAAAAATTATCATAGGACAACACCTGCGCAATTGTGTGAGGCGAGGTCCTTGATTTTGACAAGGTTACTTGGAAATTCTTGAATTTTTATGGCAACTAAATTTGTTTAGAGGACCGAGCCCTTGAAGTTACAACATCTTGCTGTTGAGATTGAAGCGGAGGGGCAGAGACTGAACAATGTTGCCTAGAATCATCTCTTATCAAACTAGTATCTAAAGGAACATCACTGGTTAAAGTTTGATTATTTCCAAAAATATTAGTATCATGTGAAGCAGATAAACTATGAATACTACCCTTATCTGGATTGGTATCATGATAAAGAATAGAGTCATAAAAAAAAAAGGAACTCCTATCAAAACTAGGTAAAACTGAAAATTTTAAATAATCAGATTGCTTAAAAGGAAAGCAAGATTATGAAGAAAAAAAAAATAACATCTCTGGAAACAAATATATTTTGATTTCCAATGTCAAAAAGTCTCTAGTCTTTAATATTTCTAGGATATCTTAGAAAAATACATTTTTTAGCCATAGGGTCCATTTTAATTTTAGGCTTAGGTAAAACAAATGCAAAGGCTAGGCAACCAAATATCTTAAGATGTGTGAGCTTTGGTTTTTCTTGAAATAAAACTTCAAAAAGAGTTTTGTCACATGGAACAGGTGTAGGGGGTAAGATTAATCAAATAAGCAATATGTAAAATGCAATCCATCTAAAATTTTAAAGGCAAATGTGCTTGGAATCTTAAAGTTCTTGCAACAATAAGTAAATGCTGGTGTTTCCTTTCAACAACACTGTTTTGTTGTGGTGTGTGAATGCAGGAATTCTGGTGTATAATTCCTTTTATTTTAAAAAAAAAATTATCATCTCAAATTCCTTGGCATTAACAGTTCTAATGCATTAATTCTTTTAGAAAATTGGGTTTGATTAAACTATAGAATTGAGAAAGTAAATCTCTTACTTCAGACTTGAATTTCACAGGGTAAATCCAAACATACCTACTTTTATCATCTACTATAATCAAGAAATATGAATGACCATATATACTCTTAATAGAAAAAGGCCCCCATACATCCATGTGAATAATATCAAAAACAGAAGCAGAAACAAAATTACTAACAGAGAAATGCAATCTTTTTTGTTTAGCAAGATGAAAAATATCACAATTTGCAACAGAATCAAAAGGGACATCTTTATATAATTAGGAAAAAGATCTCATCCTCTGTTGAGAAGGATGGCCTAGTCGAGCATGCCAAAGATTCAAAATAGAAAAATTAACAAAAGAATTACACATAGTAGTTGTAGAAAACAAATTAACAATATTATTAAAAGAAACCTCTAGTTCATAGAGCCCATTTACTGCTCTAGCCATATCAATCATCTTTCAAGCAGTGAGATCCTGTATACAACAAAAATTAAAAGAAAAAATTAGACATAATGTATTGTCTTTTGTTAAATGAGAAATCGAAACCAAGTTAAAACTAAAATGAGGAATATAAAAAACATTATGTAAAATAAAGAATTTGAAATCTGAACAGTACCAACATGAGTTACTTTAACTATTTTATTATTCGGTAGTTTAACACATTTATTATGAACAGGATAACAAGAAATAAAAAAAATGTAATAAGTTGACTATATAATTAGTAGCCCCTGAGTCTAATATCCAAAGAACAGTTGATCTATTCGAATTGCAAGCAAGAATCATACCTTTTTCCTCAGATGGAACATCAAAAATAGAAGAAAGGACATTGACTTTGCAGTCTAAAGCAGAAGAAAGGACATTGACTTTGCAGTCTAAAGCAGAAGACTTAGCATAACCCACAAAGTTTATTTCTTACAGTAAACTTAATAGACTCTCATACTGATTTTGGGTAATCATAGCAGGACTCAAACTTTTTATTACAACAGAATCATCAGACAAAGAAGAATTACCAGAATAAGACCCTACCAGGTTGGCCCTATTACCCTGATTCTTATTCTTGTAGTCAGGAGGAAAACCATATTTTTTATAACACTTATCCATAGTGTGACCATACAGTCGAAAAAAGACACATAAAAGTCGTTTTGATCCATTGTTACTGTAAAACTTCTTAATAATGGCAGGCTTATTTTCTAGCCTAGAAGATACATGCTGGTCCACATTCTTTAAACTATGCCTATCTGCCAACATAATGTTGGAATCACTAATAACAGAACTAACAGATCGTTCATGCTGAATTACAATGGCAAAGACCTCATTAATCGAAGGTAAAGGTTTTGTCATAAGAATTTGAGACTTAAGAACTGAAAAATGTTCATTGAGCGCTCTAAGAAAAACGAAGCACAAAATCTTCTTTATTATATTTCGAAGCAGAGCAATCACAAGCAACTAAAGGCCTAAGATTACAAATCTCATCCCACAAAACTTTCAATTGAGTATGATAAGCTGTGATTGATAGATCACCTTGCTGTAAGGCATAAAATTCTTGAAGCAAATCCAAAACTCAAACCAAATCTCCCTGATTAAATTGGTCGAACAAATCCATCCAGAGCTCATACGCCCTATCAACTCAGATCACACTCTGCCGAATCTCCTGATTCAACGCGCGTTGCAACCAGGACAAAACCAGATTGTTACATTTGACCCAAGCCGAAAAACGGGGATCGTCCTTTTTGAGTTCCTTAATCGAACCGTCCACGGACTGAAACTTGTTCTTGGAAATGAGGGACATCTGCATCGATCGTGCCCAACTATGATAATTGTCGCCGTTCAACAAAGAAGAAGTTAGAACCAACGACGGGTTTTCATTCGGATGAATATAATATTCATCAGAGGGATCACCGTTCTTAAAGAATCGAAGCGATTCAAAACGGGAATTCGAAGAATCATTTGATACCATGTTAGATTCACAATTCGTATGAAATATGGAATTGAGAAAAGAATTGTATTCTCGATTTAGGGTTCGGAAAAAGTTTTAAGAAATTGGAAACGATAACGGAAAACTGTAAAGTAATTTTATTAACTGAATAATAAATACGAAGTGTTTAATATTTATATTAATAAAGAAAGGATTAAAGAAATGGTAATTATTTCATATATTAGCGGTGAAAACTAAAAGTTTTCACAAGCGCTTTTAGTTTCAGAATTTAGGGTTTTAGTTTAGGGTGTAGGGTTTAAGTATAGAGGTTTAGAATTAGGGATAATGGTTAAAATTTAGGGTTTTGGGTTATAATTCAAGGTTTATAAATTAAAACCTAAATTCTAACCATATTACCCTAAAAACTAAATCCCAACCTCTAAACACTAATTTTTAACCCAAAACCCTAAATTCTAACTACTATCCCTAAATTATAAACCCCTACACCTAAATTCCTAAACCCTACACCATGAACTAAGTCTCTAAACCCTAAAATTAAGCACTTGTCATTTTCCACCACCGCCAAAGTGTATTGAATATAAATCCTTAAAGAAAAGCCAGGTAGGATATAAACCACTCTAACTGAATCCTAGCTGTCAATAATTCTATTATTTTTCATTGATTTTGTGTTTTTTTTTTTTTGTGAAACAATATGATTGTATTCATGAACCATCATACACAGGGAATATCAGTACATGTCTCGTTAAAGATTTCCCTAAACCTAAATGAAGAAAAAGAGTACCTATACTGATATATATAAATAAAAGCATCAGGATCAACCGACTAAGTAACAAAACAACAAACTAAAAAAACAACTAAAGAAGCATAACATCCTCAATCGGCAACGATTGAATCCATTCTGGTGGATTCTCATGATACACAATCTCCATGCTATGAACATTCGTACTCTTTGCCAAAGCATCGACCATCTTATTCCGGGATCGCCACTTATGTTGGAATTTCACGTTCCAGTACTAATTCTGAAGCTCATCCAAGTGCCATTTAAGCGTATGAAATCCGACAAAATCATTCTTAAGAACTCAAACCACCTTCAAACTATCTAGCTCAAGAACAATTTGGCGAAATCCCGCCTCCCAAGCATAAAACAACCCATAGTAAGCTCCCCATAACTCTGCATAAAGAACAAAACATATAGCAAGGAATTTCGCAAAGCCAAAACATCAAGTACCTTCACTATTCTGACCTACACCGCCACCCATCGCATACCCATTCGTGGTCCGGCGAGCTCCATCCGTATTAATCTTTATCCACTGCGGATCTGGAGGACTCCAAGGCTAGGTAAGACTACTGCTTGACGTGGCTGCTGCACCAACGCAGGACGATACACCAGACCCTCCCGCACCAACTACACGCGCAACAACCATGCCCGCACCATTCGCTCGATCTCTTGTACCAGCTGGTAGCGATGATCCATCCTCAATTGTAGTAGCCTGTCGACTCGCTGCGGTAGCTTGAATCGACTGCTCAACCATTGTTCGTACCTTTTGTAGCAAACTACCATGACCCATAGTCGGGTTGTCAAAGCTATAAGCATTTCGATTTAGCCACAAATTCCACAATGTATACCCAAATACAAGATCCCACTCTGCTCCATGCCGCACAAAAGACTTTGATCTAGTAAGGTTAACCCGTATCCACTCATGCAATTCCAACGAAAGAAAATTATCTAACTGAGATGGTTGAATTAACTCTTTCCATACTTGAAAAGCCGGAGGACACTGACGAAGAACATGCTCGATATCCTCAACTGCATCACCACATATTGCACACCGACTATTTGCCATAAAAGGACGATTATATCGTTCCATATTGATCATAAGCTTGCGGCAACACACAAGCCAAAGAAATGATTTAACTCGAGGTATGCCACAAAATCTATGAATTACCCCCAAACCAGATTTGGAGGACTTGTATCGGTACCCTCCCTAAGCTCATAGGCCGACTTCAAGTTAAACATTCGATCCCAACCACCTTGCCAATCGATTGTATCCTCTGATAGCCTTGGATCTGGTCCCTACACCGCCGCTAGACGCAACAGTATATCTCGAGGAAGCAATAGCTCCACCCAATCCCATCGCTATTGTCCCAAACCGTCCACCATGCTTGCTACTGTGTTATGGCCAACATTTGGTACAACGCTAGGATCAACAAAATTTATCAAAGGCCCAACATCATCAAGCGACGGATCATGCCAAAAATTAGTCGTAGTACCTGACCCCACAGACCAAACAATATTGGAACGAACACTATTCCAAACCATACTCAATCCCTTCCAAAGATGAGAACAACTTGTGTTACACAGAACCGTCGTGACATCCTCACCAATAAACCGCACCCAAAGCGCATCTTTACGCGCAAGAAGATTAAAACCAATCTTCATAAGAAACGCCTCATTGAGTGTTTCTAACGGTCGAAACCCCAAACCACCTTGAGATATTAGTTCACAAACATCCGCCCGTTTTACTAAATGCACACTACCTCATTCTGAAGTAATACCCCATATGAACTCACGTATCAATCGCCATGCATGTTTTCTTTGGTAACACCGCAGCCTGTAAAGTATATATAGGAATTGCCGCAAGTACATTCTCAGCTAAGACAATTCTCCCTGCAAGCGAAAGACACTTTGCTTTCCATCCACTAAGATTACGCTCCACAATTCGGACGAGATAATGATAGGATGCCTCTGTTACTCGGCGATGTAATATAGGGACACCTAGGTACTTACCAAGATCATCAACTTCCTTAAAATCAAAACCATCAGTAATCAACAAACTGGTCTCAATCGAAACATTCTTGGAGAAAAACATCGTTGTCTTCTCCGCGCTCACCCGATGTCCAGATACAAGACAAAAATCACCTAGTACCGATCGGATGACATTCATTTGCTGAGCCGAAGCCTCTGCAAATAAAATCATATCATCTGCAAAAAATAAATGAGAAATACCTTGACCATGAACAAAATTTCTAAACAGTTTCCAATGCCCAATCATAGTCGAAGCATCTATAGATTGCGTTAGTTTCTCCATACACAACATAAAAAGATAAGGGGACCAAACCTTGCTTTAACATTATGCACCACAATCAGAACATCCCCTTGACTCCCCACCGTAATCACTTCAGCCAGAGCATTTCCTTTTTTTGCCTTACTCTTCTTATCCGGGTTAGACGCCTTAGAAGCTGCGTTCTTTGGTATCTCACGCATTTGCTATTTCCCTTTAATATTACTAGCATTAGCCGGTACATCATCTACCACACCCACATTAACCACCCTATTGCGTGCATCACTCGGCTCCTCCCAACCATTCGACACCTCAATCTCAAGACCCGCAAACCGCGATCCAGCTGCACCAATGGGAACATGATTGTTACTCAACCGAGATGGAGCCCCTCTGTGTTAGTTTTTTTAATTACGATTTATTCATATAAAAATGACACATCATTGTTTTTACATGTCAACATGACGTAGACCGGTCAAATTGATTTTAATATAGATAAAACTGGTTTCAGATAATTTGGTTTGGTTTGGTTTAGTTTGATCTTACAATTTTAATGGAGGTCATAACAAAAATGATTATGTCAATCACTTATTATTCTTTTAGAACTTTAGGTTCCTTTTAGCTATTTACATAATCTTGTTGTTGCACATCTAGAATAGATATCCTATTATCTAAATATGGGGATGCAAGAAGGTCTCCGATGACCCCTAGCTCAGGAAATTCGCTCCATTCCGATAAACCCATTGTTTGTTCCGAATCCACCCTGTGGCGTCTACCTACAATGATCAAATCATAGTCACCCGCAATTGTCCGAACGATCCTCGAAGTTTGAAGTCCATGGTTCGAAGCTTCTACTCTATACATTATGCCGCAACCATGGCTATGTTCATTTTGCTTAATATCTTTCAATGTCTCAGCATCCAGCATGGTGTCCCAGTCCATGACATTCCCGCTGTCTTGATCAGCAGTGAGATGGATCACGGTCAGCTTAACTCTAGGGTCACGGGCAATTCGTTTGGCTAACGTTAAAGCTTCCCCTAAGAAGATCATGCCAACGGAGTAGGCCGAGGTCGATGGCCTCAACAATTTCCTCCTCCGGTCGACGAGGATCCCTGCCGAGCAAGGGGCTCGGTCCAGGACGGTGCAATTTAGGTTCCTTATCTCATTGTTTTCAACTTCAACGGAACCGTCAATGGGCCATTTTTTATGGAATGGAAGAAGTATGAAGGATGTTTGCTTGTCGAGGGCTAGATTGCAGACATCCTCATGCATCAGTTTATTTGGAGAGATTGCTGTGAATGCGTTCACTGTGACCGATCCCCAGTTGTTTTTCTCATACTGATTGAAAGCAATAACATGTTGGCAGGTACCGGCGGCTCGATTTCCGTGCTTCTGGTGAGCTATAAAAACCGGTGAATCACGAGCCACTAGTTCAATCAGGTGAAGGGCGTAAACAACATTAGGACTCTCCTTTGTAGGGCATGTGATGTCAAGCACATCTATCAAGGCCGGAACATGTTCAGGTTCATGAAGGCATGCAAGAATCCGTAGCTCGGAATCGGGTTTTAAGTGCATTATGTTTCTTTTCTTATAGCCTGCGTGTTTTCTTGAAATGGGGTCGTAAAGGAACTTCACCAGGACTGGGATTATGGTTGCATTTAGTAGAGCGCCGAGTGTCAACACACTAAAAGTTGCATCCGAAAGAACCTGGGGAGGCAATGAAAAGAACATTAGCGTGCTTAACTAAAAAAAAACGAATAGAGACACATGGATTCAGATTACGTTGTTGTCTTTGAAACTGGTGAAATACGAGAGCTCCACGATGCCTTTGCTGCTCATAATGAGAGCAAAAGCCATGGAGTCCCTCACCGGCATCATACTCCAACGTGAAGCTATGAAACATGATACAATTTTGACAAAGAATGTAATAATAATAAAAACGCATGTAAATTGGACTCTAGACGGATCAGCCAACATCATCTCTGGATGAACTCTCATTGTTGCTGTGTTTACATAGATTACTAGAAAGATACCAGTGGCGAAACATTGAAACTTGCCGACCAGGGCAGATCCTAGTGGCGGTCCGTCGGGGACGGCTAAACCGAAGACGAAAGCACCGAGTAAAGCAGGACGACCGAACCAATGGGCAAACACAGAGCTCCCTAAAGCTAACATCACGATGACCACAATATACACTTCCTCTATCGGCTTGCCTTCGGGTGTTGTTCGAATGATCGAAAACATCCATGGACGAATCACAAAAAACAGAAGGAATATGAAAACATTCGTTCCTCCTACACGCTCCACAGCAAGGGATGGTGACACAGTCCAATGTCGTGAAAAAGAAAACACTTCGAATAGAAATAAATTGGTCAAGTCATTTACGGCCGTTGATGAAAGGGCCAGTCGTCCCAGCTCTGAGTTTAGGAACTTGAGCTCGCTGAGAAGGCATGCGACGACTGCGAAATAGGTCACGGATTCCGTGATTGTGGCCACTATACGTTCCATTGTTATTTGTTTGCTTTGATCAGGCCTTTTGTAGGCCTCTTGAATGATTACAGCAACCACAAAAGGAGATAAAAGGGATACAATGCCAATCAGTGCGGCTCTCTTTGTCGTCTTGAATGTCATCCTCACGTCCGTTTTCACTCCCATCAGAAACAAAAATATGGCGAAACCGAACCCTGCTGCAGTATCAAGGATTTCTACTCCCAATTCACTTGTATAAAATATGTCTCGGAATATTTCTATCTTCCCCAGCACTGCAGGCCCCGTGATCATGCCGGCCTAGTCAGCAAAAGTTACATTAAACCAAGGAAATTACTCACAAATCAAGGTAGGTTATAGCTTTCTTGGCATGCAAGAAAACCCAAGATCTATATAAAGAAAAGGAGAGAACCAAAACTGCAGGTAATTAATTAACATACAAACATTTGTGAGGCAAAGAGGGTGATTCCAAGAGGCTTGAGGATGGAATAAACGAGCTGAGTGAGCAAGAATGTCAAGAGCAACTGTAACTCAAGAAGCGGGAACGAATACGCGAGAATCCCTGAAGGAGAAGCCGGGTTTTCCCAGATGCCGGCAGAGTTTACCTGGGCGGTAAAGGCATGCAAACTTTGACTGTCTCATTCCCATGGGGAAGAGGAGGTGGTGGTGCTTCAGCCATGGCTGTGGCAAAGATTATTGTGTTAATGAAGGGAACGTATGAGAATTGGATGAACGGTGCAAAGTTTGAAGTTTAACGTAGATTCAAAAGATTTTATTATTACTTTCGGAGAATGGAGACATTGCTGTAATGTTATCATCAGGCTTAAAATATCAAGTTTACAACATTTTCTTTGTTTTTTTCTCGGTAATGTTAACAATTTCCAGTTGTTTTAACTACATTTTGGGCCACTTGTTATTTGATTTATTTTCTATGTATATAAAGTTTTGGGTTGACTTTCATCTAAGTCATATCAACTAAGTTCTGAAATCGGAATAAATCAACAAAATAAAATAAAAATGTATTTCTTTTAATTTTATTAAACAGTTACCTAATTCTTAAAGCTTTCCATGATATTTTTATTATTTATTACATAATTAATTTAATTAGAAATAAAATAACAGTTCTTTATTATCACAATTAGTTTGATTAATTATGGATGATAAAAATCTTATTATTCATCTCTTGATTAATTTTGTAAGCATTTTTGGTGATGTACTGTGTTGAGAGATACTATAACAACTCGAATTTTTGAGTCAACCTTTATAGATTGACTCAAGTTGTGAATGATTATATTATTGATACATTTGAGCTTATTGAGTCAAGTTTAGACTTAATTGGAGGAGAATTAGTATTAATTGAGTGTAAAATAAATTAAATGATTAATGAATGATGGAGTAACAAATGAGTAATAAATCTTTCAAAAATAAGGTTGGTCCTCGTTTATTTTGACTTGTTTATAAGTGGCGTGAAAGAGGGACAAGCATGGGTGTGCAAAAAAATTCGATCTGATTGATCCGATCTAAAATTTTGGATATTCGATTCATTTTTTATTTTCGGATAATTTGGATCGGATACGGATAGTTATTTCACATTCGGATCAGATATCCGATTATCCAATATTTGAAATTTTAATTTTTTTATAGATATAAATCTTGTTATATTCGATATTTTTACTCGTTATATATGAAAAATTGAATTTTTCATGGATACAAATCTTGTTATATTCAATAATTTGTTGATTGTTATATTTAAAAACCTAAAATTTTCATGGATAGGACCGCCAAATTAAAAAAATAATTAAATCAAGTCATTAATTCGGATATCCAATCCGAAATTTCGAATATCCGAAAATCGAGTATCCGATTTTTTCGGATCAGATACGGATTGCTAAATTGTCTATCCAAAAATTTCGGATATCCAAAATTTTAGATCAGATCGAATATCCGAAATGCACACCCCCAGGGACAAGGCTATAAATGAGTTTCTTTTGTTATTTTGCATTGAGGTAGCATACTTTTTAACTGTAAAATGTTTTCTGAAATCCATATATGTAATGTTTTATATGTTGAATATTTTGTTATTTTCGCATAGGTTGCCCCCTCTTAGGATTGTAATGTTTTTTCATAGTAGTTTCACTATTTACTTGAATAATAAATAATATTTTATTTAAAAAATATTTTCATCACGAGTGTTTTTGGATGGTAAACATAGTTATGATGAATTGTAAGACTTTGGTGTTAAAAAGCTGAACAAACAATGCTATATGATCCTATAATACTTTCATAAGCGGTAGAAATTTGTTAGGGCTTCAAATCATGTGTTTAAAGGTAAGTTCAAATGATATTTTATGTTTATGTCTAAAAATTTTGAGTTTCTATATTGATATCTTAATAACATTCCTTAAAAAAATTTGAACCTTTTCAAAGTAAATAACAATATCAGTCCATATGGTATCAAAGCTCATTGGATTAATATCAATATTGATGAGTTTGTCAAATCATTCCATAAGGTTAGTGAAGGGCTATAAGTTCTAAAATGACTAAAATACCTTATGTATAATGTTTTTAAGATGTAAAAGTTATAGAGCAATTATATTTGGTCGGTTGGCCAAGCTGTTCATCTTTGTTTTCTCATATTCCCTTAGGTTATGAGTTTTAGACTCACTAAGATTAAGATTACATTTAAGATTTGTCAAAAAAATATAAAATTTTTAATGTAAAAAAATTGTGATAACTTATAATGAAGATTTGTATCTAATTTTTGAATATTCGATAAATATTAGGGGTGATGATATAATGAATAACCATAATGGAATATTCTTATGAGCGGCTTTATGAACAATACTTACCTATATGATTTTGGTGACGTTGAGGAAAATAATACCACCTTGGTGTGCTTCATCAGGAACATGCTTTAGGTTTTAGTTTTACTTTGTTGTTTATGTTTTTTTTTTTGGGGGGGGGGATTTGTCTTGTGGATTATCTCAACGCATTTTGGAGTTTTATTAAAGATAAAAGACGTGATTAATAAGAAATTTAAATAAATCTTTTATCATTTCAGCTATAACATTTAATTGAATAATTTTTATTTGGATGTGACATAATCTAGTCTAAATGTTGTCGTTGTACAACTAGTACAGACGCCCTGGTATTTAAATCTGTGGATGCAAGAAGGTCTCCGAGGACCCCTAGCTCAGGCAATTCACTCCATTCCGATAGACCCTTTGTTTGTACTGAATCCACCCCGTTGCGTCTGCCGACTATGAACAAGTCATAGTCTTCCGCAATTGATTGAACGATCCTCGCCGCTTCCGGTCCACTGTTGGAAACTTCTTCTAAATACATGACGTTGCCAACATTACTAAATCCACCGTACTTTGTATCTTTCAATATCTCAGCGTCCAGCATCATGTCCCAGTTCATGGAATCCGCATGGTATTCATCACTAATGAGATGGATCACCGTCAGCTTCACCCTAGGGGCATTGGCCATTCTTTTGGCTAATGTTAAAGCCTCCCGGTCATCTTTTCCGCCCAAGAAGAGCATGCCGATGGAGCAGGATGATGAACTCGATATCTTCAGTGATTTTCTCTTGCGGTCGAGTACGCCGCGGGTGATGAGAATCCCTACTGAGCAAGGGGCTCTGTCCAGGATGCAGCAGTTCAGGTTCCTTATCGTACTGTTTTCGACTTCAACGGATCCGTCAATGGACCATTTCCTATGGAATGGAAGAAGTATGAAGGATGTTTGCTTGTCCAGGGCCAGAGTGCAGATATCGTCATGCATGAATTTAGGCGGAGAGATGGCTGTGAATGAGTTGACCGTGACCAATCCACCGTTTTTTTCCTCGTATTGATGGAAAGCGAGAATGTGTTCGAAGGAACGCCCGACCACATTCTCCTGCTTTTTGTGAGCTATAAAGACAGGAGTTTCGCGACCGGCAAGTTCGATCAGGTGAAGGGCGTCAACCACATTATGACTCTCTTTTGTGGGGCAGGTGATATCTAGCAAATCTATCAAGGCCGGGACATGTTCAGGTGTATGGACACATGCAAGAATCCGTAGTTCGGCATTGCCGTGTAAGTGCTGTATGTTTCTTTCCTGATATGCTGCATATCTTCTGGCATCTGGGTCGTAAAGGAACTTCACTAGGATTGGGATTATGGTTGAATTTAGTAGAATGCCAAGACTAAAGATGGTAAATGTTGCTTTTGACATAAACTGCAAAGTAAAAATGAAAAAAAAAAGATTACCTCCGGTCTTAGAACATGAAGTGGTAAAAGTTTTGAAAAAGCACATGGTGTAAGGATTTAGATTACCTTGATGTCTCTAAAACTGCAAAAATATGATAACTCGACGACGCCTTTGGTGCTCATAATGAGAGCAAAAGCCAAGGAGTCCTTGAAGGGCATCATGCCCCAAAATGAAGCTATGAAACAAGATATAGACTTGGCAAAGAAGGAGAAAACAATATTGAGTACACAAAATTTGAAGTTAGTCAGATCCTCAAACAACTTCTCTGGTTGAATTGCCATTGCGGATGTGGTTACGTAGAGTGCAAGAAAGATACCATTGACAAAACATTCAAACCTTTCGACCAGGGCAGACCCTATCGGTGGTCCTTCGGGGACAGCTAGACCGACGAGAAAAGGGCCGACTAAAGCAGACTGATTGAACTTAGAGGTAAACAGACCACAAGCCAGAGCCACTGTCACGATGATCACAATGTACACTTCCTTTACTGGCTTGCCATCCGGTGTTCCTCTAATTATCCGAAACATGAATGAACGGAACCCGGAAAAGATAAGAAATAGGAAAGTAATCATTATTGCTACATGTGCTATAGCGAACTTTGGTGAGATGGACCAGCGTTTCGTCGAAGCGTTGAAGTAAACTAGAATCAAAGTGCTGATGTCACCAACGACCGCCGACGACAGAGCCAGTCGTCCCAGCTCGGAATTCAGGATCTTGAGCTCGCTGAGAAGGCATGCGATGACCGAACAAGACGTTAAAGATTCAATGGTTATTCCCATCAAGCGTTCCAAGGATAGTGTTTTGCTCTGATGAGGCTCTTTGAAGGCGTCGTAAACAGCTAAACCGAACACCATGGGGGCTACAAGGGATATAATGCCAATCAATATGGCTCTCCTTGATGTGGTAAATGCCATGTTCACATCCATTTTCACTCCCATCAGAAACAAAAACATAGAGAAACCAAACAGAGATATTGTGTCAATGGTTTCTACACCTAAATGATCTGGACTAAAAAATATGTCTCGGATCCCTTCCATTTGCCCCAGCACTGCAGGCCCCAGGATCACGCCGGACTAGTCACAAAATTTCAACCAAATAAACTAATCAATCACAAATCAAGAAATAGATATATACAGAGAAAGGAAATAGGTAATCAATTTATGAACGCACAAACATTTGTGAGGCAAAGAAGGTGAGTCCAATAGGCTTGAAGGTGACATGAACGATATGAGATACCAAGAATATAACGACCATCTGTAATTCCAGAAGCGGTAACGAATACGACAGAATCGCTGATGGGGTGTCTTCCCAGACACCGGCGGAATTCACCTTGGCCGGGAAAGAGACGCAAACTTGGATTGTATCATTCCCATACGGAATAGGTGGTGGTTGTCCAACCATGGCTGCCGCCAGCTGTCGCAAAGACTAGGGGTATTAATGAAAGGGAACGTATGAGGGTTGGATGAAAGGGGAGAAGCAGATGAAGGTTTAAACCTCCAATACAGATTCTATTTTTGCTCATATTAACAATTTCTAGTTGTTTGTTGTAACTAGATTCTCGGCTACCTGGAACTTGATATATTTACTACGGATATAAAGTTTTCTATTACAAGGACAAAGCACCCAAACCATTGTTTTGTTTTGGTTATTGTTGTTTAAGGTTTATAATATAGAGTTTAGTTTCAATCATCATAGGATAAGTACCAACATAGTTAACATATCATTTGTTTTTTTCCCCCTGTAATTAGAACAAATTCATGATTATTTTATGTAATTAAAAATAATTCCGATTATCTAAAAATATGTCTTAGGGAGTCTGTAGGGATAGTTTAATTTACAGAAAAAGTGGTTGCAGAATGAGATATTTGAGAGTAAGAGCTTTTAATCTTTGAACATTGATGTCATGTATGCGTATTCATGTGTAACATTAGTGTCTATATACATCTACCTAATGTTGTTGCACCACAAGTATAATTGCTCTACAATCTAAATCTGTGGATGAAAGGATGTCTCCGATGACCCCTAGCTCAGGAAATTCACTCCATTCTGATAAACCCGTTGTTTGGAGCGAATCCACCCCGTAGCGTCTGCCTACGATGATCAAGTCGTAGTCACCCACCAACGATCGAATGATCTTTGCTGTTTGCGGTCCATGCTTCGAAACTTGTTCTAGATACGTTATGTTGTTACCATTACTAACATCATTTTGCCTAATATCTTTCAAAATCTCAGCATCCAGCATTGTGTCCCAGTCCAAGAGATTGCCGTAGCCTCGATCAGAGGAGATACGGATCACGGTCAGTTTCACTCTAGTGTCACAGGCCATTCGTTTGGCTAAGGTTAAAGCCTCCCGGTCGTCTTTGCCGCCTAGGAAAAGCATGCCGATGGAGTAGGACGATGACTTCAACGGTTTTCTCCTGCGGTCGACAAGAATCCCTACAGAGCAAGGGGGTCGGTCCAGGACGTTGCAGTTGAGGTTCCTTATCACATTGTTTTCAACTTCAACGGATCCGTCGAGGGACCATTTTCTATGGAATGGAAGAAATACGAAGGATGTTTGCTTGTCGAGGGCCACACTGCAGATATCCTCATGCATCAGTTTAGGTGGAGAGATTGCTGTGAATGTGTTCACCCTGACCAATCCCCGATTGTTTTGCTCGTACTGATTGAAAGAAATAACGTTTTCGAAGGAACCCGTTGATTGATTCTCGTTGTGATCTATAAAGACCGGAGAGTCACGACCTGCCAGTTCAATCAGGTGAAGGGCGTAAACAACGTTAGGACTTTCTTTAGTAGGACATGTGATATCGAGCACGTCTATCAAGGCTAGGACGTTTTCATGTCCATGAATACATGCTAGAATCCGTAGCTCAGAATCGGGTTCTAGCTGCATCAAGCTTCTTTTCTGAGAGGCAGCTACTTTTCTCGAAACAGGGTCGTAAAGGAGCTTCACCAGGATTGGGATTATCGTTGCATTTACTAGAACTTCAAGGGCCAACATACTAAAAGTTGCATCCGACAAAATCTGGGGAAGAAATGAAAAGAAAATCAGTGCTTAATCAATACAAAATCTAGGATTATAAACACATGACACATCGACTCGACTGTGTGTTTTAATTTCATACCCGATTGTCTCTAAAAGTGGAGAAATACGAGAGCTCCACGATGCCTTTGCTGCACATAATTAGAGTGAAAGCCAGAGATTCCTTCAACGGCATCATTCGCCAAAATGAAGCTAGGGAACATGATATGAATTTGGCAAGGAACGTGGAAACAGCAAAAACGACAGAAAATGTGAGGGTAGACGGATCCTCGAACATCATGTTTGGCTTAACTCTCATTGTAGATGTGGTTACATAGAGTGGTAGAAAGACACCATTGACAAAACATTCAAACTTTTCTACCAGGGCGGATCCCAACGGTGGCCCGTCTGGGACGGCTAAACCGAAGATAAAAGCGCCGTATAAAGCAGAGTCATTGTGCCAACTGGTAAACACACAACACCCTAAAGCTAATAACATGACGAGTACAATATGCGCATTCTTGATCGGCCTGCCTTCGGGTGTTGCTTTTATTATCCAAAACATCAATGGACGTAACCCCAGAAAAATAAAAAGTACGAAAAGAACCATTTTTACTGCATGCATTAAAACGAACGAGGGTGACACGATCCAATAATATTCTGACAAGGCAATGGCATAAACTAGGACTAAGTTGGTCAAATCATTTATGGATGCCGATGATAGAGCCAGTCTCCCCATTTCTGAATTTAAGATCTTGAGCTCGCTGAGAAGGCATGCGACGACCGAAAACGCTGTTAAAGATTCAACTGTAATTCCCAGCAAGTGTTCGGTTTTCAAGCTGGTGCTTTGATTTGGTAGTTTGTAGACCTCGAAAACAATTAAACCAACCACAAAAGGAGATAGGATGGATACAATGCCGATCACTGTGGCTCTCCTTGTGGTTCTAAACGCCATCTTCAAGTCCATTTTCACTCCCATTAGAAACAAAAATATGCCGAAACCGAACACTGCTGCATTGTCAATGGTTTCCAAGCCTAATTCCTGAGGAAAGAATTTGTCGTAGAATCCATCTATTTTCCCCAACATTGCAGGCCCCAGGATCATGCCGGCCTAGTTGAAAACGAAAGAAATTAATCACAAATCTAGCTAGGGCTTCGTTTACTTGGCTCGCAAGAAAACCCTATATAGAGAGAGAGAGAGAGAGAAAGGAAACGAGTGATTTAACATACCAACATTTGTGAAGCAAAGAGGGTGACTCCGAGAGGCTTGAGGATGGCATAAATGAGATGAGTGATCGAGAATACCAAGAGAATCTGTATCTCCAGAAGCGGTATCGAATACGTGAAGATTTGAGACGGAGAAGCCTGGTTTTCCCAGACACCGAAGGAGTTTATCTTGGGCGTGCAAACTTTAACTGTTTCATTCCCGTGAGGAAGAGGATACGGTGCTGGTGCTTCAGTCATGGTCGCCGCCGCTATTTCTCAACCAAGGAAACACTTTAGAATTGGATCAAAGGGAAACAACAATGCTATGTTGAAAAACTTCTCATGGATTCTACATTATTTATTTTGAAAATGCAAACTTGAAATTTCAAGTTGGCAACAATTTTTTCCTGACAGGTAGTTGGCACCAACTTCTTTTTCTTGCTAATGTTAACAATTTCTAGTTGTTAATTAGCTTCAAAATATCCTTTTAAAAAATAAAATAAAAATTCCAATTGTTTTAACAGAAAATAATTTAAATAAAATAAAACAGTTAAAACAAACATAGTTAGGCCTTTATTTGTACGACATTTCAAAACTAAGTTGGTCATCAAAATACAAATACTAAGTTGTTGTATAATTTACGGACATATAATCATAGTTAGGTTGGTGTATAACTTATAAGCATTATTAACAAAGAGTTCAGTTATTATTATCATCGATCCTTCTTCTTCTTCTTCTTCTTATTATTATTATTATTATTATTATTATTATTATCATCATCGATCCTCATTATTATTATTATTATTATTTGTTTGGTTTCACAAGATATTTATCAGGGCGAATAATTTTTTAAACATTCTAATTCAATTAGATGGTAGTATATTAATTCAATTATAAATTTGGATAAACTCGTATACACTTGCAGACTACACTGCTCGAAGTCAGATTATCTAGGAGAAACACTACTTTCTTTTGCTACTGGGACCGCTCAATGGGTTCAATAAGCTGAATAATTAATATGATTAAGAATCTAAACCAATTATTATTGTATTCCAATGACTAAACCATAAACTTCTCAATTTCCTAATCAAGTGTTATAATAAGTTTTATTATATATTGACTTGGTTCAAATTTGATTGAGAAATGTATTTTATTGGTTATTGAAAGAAAATTTGGGATGCATCGTGTTTGGAATTTATATCGGGTTATAAATGGATTATTATTTTTTTCATCCGTGAAAATAAACTAGGCTTAATTAGGGGTGGACTATAATGGGAGTCGGTGGGAGCCCCGACTCCCCAAGATTTTGAAAAATCAACATTTACTCATTAAAAAATTTTAAAATTCTAAATTAGCCCTTTCTAAAATTTTAAAATTTCTTAGGGATAATGGCACAAATGTCCCATGTACTATACAAAATCTTTCAATGTAGTGCTTGTACTTTGTAAGCGTTCAATTAGCCTCATGTACTTTTCTTTCATCATTGTAATCACTCATTTTTGTCCGGGTTTTAGTATTTTTAGTATTGTTGTAATAGTAATATTATTAATATAAAATTAATAAAATAAATAAAATAAAAAAATAATTTAAAAAAAAGGAATTTATGTGGTTTTTGGGTGGTCCACGTCACCCCCTTTAACCACCCAATTGCCTATATAAAGGCATGGGGGTGGGGGCAATTGGAATTGGAGATGAAGAATTGAATCGGCAGTGGTGGCTAGCCAAATAAGAGAGCAGTGCTTTCGGCTAGCCCAGGGCCAAGGGGCAGTCCCCTCGGTCCTAACCGGTTCGATCGGAGTCCTATTTTGGGTTCGGTCTAGTTAATATTTTTGGAGAGGTCGTGGTAGATCTCGGTGGGGTTCAGTCGGGGTTCGTCATTCGAACTCCTAGTTAGGTATATTTTCTTTCCTTTTTATTTATGTTGTAATTTTTATGATTTAATGAAGTAGTAGTTAATTTAAAATTGTGTTTTTAATTTGTATGTTTATCTATGTTTTAGATTAGTATGTTTTAAATTTATGTTTTATATTAATATTTTATTTATGTTAGATTTATTTTTATTCATGAGTTAGATTAATATTTATGTATGTATGTTTTAGATTAGTATTTTATTTATGTTAGATCTGTTTTTATTTATGAGCTAGATTAATATTTATGTATGTATGTTTTAGATTAGTATTTTATTTATGTTAGATTAGTATTTTATTTATGTTAGATTTGTTTTTATTTATGTGTTAAATTAATAGTTATGTATGTATGTTTTAGATTAGTATTTTATTTATGTTATATTAGTATTTTATTATGTTAGTATTTATTTATATTTTTTTATCGCAATGTATTTATTTATATTTGTCATGTTTTTTAAGTTTGCATAACAGACATATATTTTATCAATGTGGTGCCCTTTTATTCGAGCGTAAACGGGGCCAATATCAGGCGTAGTGATAGTAGTTGGGCGTTTACTCTCGAATAATGGGGCCTTTAAAATCTACTCGCATTTATAACCGAATTTTAATCTAATCGTCACTTTAATCCGGAAAGTTTAATATTAATAAAGCGGTAATTATTAAAGTACCAATTTTGGGCGGTGTGGGGGTGCTAATCCTTCCTCATCCGTAACCGAATCCCGAACCCATCAATTTTAAATCTCTGGTTTTTTTACGGTGTCCGGCCTACCTAAGTGGCCGGTGGCGAGTCCATTTTTAAATAAAACACGGGTTTTCTAAAATTTCACGCGGAAGAAAATATTTTCCAAACAAAATAGAAAACATCTTTTTTAGCGAGAAAAAGACATCGCTACAGATGGCGACTCCGCTGGGGAAATTTTTGTTTTCAAAAAAATAAGAGAGTCGAGCTTTTTTCAAATAATTACCGCTTTATTAATATCAGAAATTCCGGATTTAAGTGACTATTAAACTAACATTCGTTATAATTGCGCGTTTATTTTAACGCATTTAAAATTTGGCATATAAACCCGTATTTTTTAAGTGGGGGGAAACGCTAATGCTTTCGTGGAGATATCGTTCTCTCGTGTAGGCCTAGCAAGTACCTTTGGGGCTCGAGTACCTTATGCTTTCGTAAGGATATTGTTCCTTCGTGCAGGCATAAGCGAATGGGTCCCCCTGAATTGAACCCGGTTGAAAGGAGCCTATAATGGGTGATGATCGGGGGCCTTGCTACTCTTAGTAGAGGACATCAAGGACAATTCGGGTACCTCTTAGCACCAAAACTGCATATAGTAAGCCGTAGAAGCCAACCCTTTAGAGCCATGTGAAACTCTGCCCGATTAGTGGTCACCCTATTTAGGCTCTGGTGCCTTATTTCTTGTTTATGTACAATTTTTTATTATTATTACTCTATTTTTCATTTGTTTTATTTAATCGTTTTATTTGGTACTAACTCGTTTCATTTTATTCTCATCGCATTGATTTCACCTGCATCATGGCACAACATCATCACAATCTTAATTTTGCATTGCATCGATTTAGGACACATTTTGCATGCATTCATTTTCAGAATAATAAAACTAATCCTCGGGTTGCCCCAGTAAATACAACGAAGATGGTCGATCTAGCACCTTACAAAAGTTTGGTCTTGGGGCATGTCCAAAAGCACCTCCACATCTTTTACAAACAGTATGCCTCTAACAAGGCCTCAGTCCGGGGGCATTCTTTGCCAAGGTCCAGCCTTTATTGTCGAGTCAAACTCTTGCATCTTTAACCACAGTCTGCAAAAATGCACCTAATCCAAAATAATAATAGTAACGAGCTGCCATGAACCAACACAATTTATAAACCCAACCTAGGGGGCAACAGAATCCACACTCAAAGTGTCAAATTCAAGAGCAATTTTAGACGATGGCATAGGAATTAATAAAATGTTGGGGCATGCACCCAAATGACTGATCGAACCCAAGTTGAGGTTGGGGCACCGTCACATAGAAAAAACCAAGATCCTGACGGGACCAGTGAGGAATCAGGGGCATCCCTTTGAGGATCGAAAAAAATCATGTCACATTCATGCATGTAGTTGCATTCATCTTGCATTAAACCATTTTTGCAAACGTCATACATTTAGATTAAGTGCATACACCAAAATCACCATGCATTTAAGATAGACACATGCATTTAGGCATAAAAATCATGTATGCATTTTTGCTTACAAAAAGGTTCAAAAAGAGACCGAACATCCTCAGCCGTGGGGGCAACAACATGACAACCAACCTTAGTCTTAGAAGAGGCCAAACACAAAGAGGATGCTGAAACTTCAATAAAAGGTAACAGTGACAAATTTTGTGAACATTTACTGATTAATGTTTTTTTTCATTTTTAGGTCATACCTCTCCGCCAGTAGAGTAGCAGAAGTAGACTTTTCCAGATCTTGCCATCGTCATTGTTGATAGGCCAACAATTTCCAGATTCTGCTTTACCGCTGATGGTGCAACAGTATAGACATCCTGAAGATCTCGTCTCTCCGTTGATGGTGCAACAGATCTGAACCTTTCTCCAAGTAGATTGAATTTCTATTCAGGTCTTGCTTCTCTGCTGACGGTGCAACCAGACCTATTTTTCTCGAGTCTTACTTCTGTGTATAGTTCAAAGAAAAAAGAAAATTGTCAAAAATATAGAGTTGAATTTTTTTTTAGAAAAAATCAGAAAAAAATCAAAAAAATCAAAAGTCGAAAAAAATCAAAAATTGAAAAAATCAAAAATGAGAAAATTCAAAAGAAAATTTATCAACTTTCATCGCCCGATCTAGTATCTCCGCTGATGGAGTGGTCGGGTCCAAGCTCCCGTCGCCCTCAGATCCTGCTCTCCGCTGATGGTGTAGCCGGTTCCAGGTCGTCATTGTCCAATCCGATTCTCCGTTGATAGAGTGGCCGGGTCCAAGCTGTCGTCGTCCTCAGATCCTGCTCTCCGCTGATGGTGTAGCCAGTTCCAAGTCGTCATTATCCAATCCAATCCTCCGCTGATGGAGTGGTCGGGTCCAAGCTCCCGTCGTCCTCAAATCTTGCTCTCCGCTGATGGTGTAGCCAGTTCCAGGTCGTCATTGTCCAATCCAGTCCTCCGCTGATGGAGTGGCCGGGTCCAAGCTCACGTCGCCCTCAGATCTTGCTCTCCGCTGATGGTGTAGCCGGTTCCAGGTCGTCATTGTCCAATCCGGTCCTTCGCTGATGGAGTGGCCGGGTCCAAGCTCCTGTCGCCCTCAGATCCTGCTCTCCGCTGATGGTGTAGCCGGTTCCAGGCCGTCATTATCCGATACAGTCCTCCGCTGATGGAGTGGCTATGTCCCAGTTGCTGCTGTCCTACTTATCCGCTGATGGTGTAGTAGGGTTCCATTTAATATTTCTATTCCTTCGTTGATACATCCAACTTTACTGATTTTCAAGTTTTCTTTATTAATGTTGTAGCTAGAAAACAAATCAAAAAAAGAAAAAATCAAAGAAAAAATCAAAGAAAAATAGAAAAATGAAAATGAAAAAAAACAAAAAAATGAAAAATTGATAAAATGAGCTTTCAACCAAATTCTGATCATGCCTCTTCGTCAGAGTCGTAGCTTAATCACAAAAAAGAACAACTATCCGATCCTGCCTCTTCGTCGGTGTCGTAGCTGGATCAAATCTTCAGACCTTGCCTCTTCGTCGGTGTTGTTGCTTGGTCAAATCTAACTTTCGGTTCTGCCTCTTCGTCGGTGTTGTAGCTGAACCTAATTCACTAACTTCTGATCTTGCCTCTTCGTCGGTGTTGTAGCTAGACCAAATGCACTAACTCTTGATCCTGCCTCTTCGTCGGTGTTGTAACTGGATCAACATTACTAACTTTAAACCATGCCTCTTCGTCGGTGTTGTAGCTTGGTCAAAATTCACCAACTTTCAAGTTTTATCAATGTTGTAAGAAAAAATCAAAAAAGAAAAAAAGAGAAAAAAGAGAAAAAAGAAAAAATATGAAAAAATAAACAAAAGTAGAAAAAAAAAACAAAAAAGAGAGAGAAAAAAGAGAAAAATTGTCAGTTTTCTGATCTTGCCTCTTCGTCAGAGTTGTAGCTGGATCAGACATCAAACTTTCACCTATCGGCCTTGCCTCCTCGTCAGTGTTGCAGCTGGATCGAATTTTGTAGACCCTGTCTCTTCGTCGGTGTTGCAGCTGGGTCAAACTCTCATTAGGTATTAGCTTATTATCAATAATGTAGCAAGTGGAACTCGGTTTGGCTTCCCCAACAAACAACCCCCATTTTGAAGGCTTTGCTTCCCTAAAGTGACAAGGTAGATCAATCAAGACAAGAAAAAAGACCTACGCCGAAGAGAAAGAAGATTTACCAAAGAAGGAAGACATGCGTCAAAAGGAGAGAAGTTCAGCCAGATAAGACAAAAATGAGTGCTTTTGATCTTTGCTTTGTTCTCGTTTCACAAGAACAAACAAAGAGGGGCAACTGTAATCACTCATTTTTGTCCGGGTTTTAGTATTTTTAGTATTGTTGTAATAGTAATATTATTAATATAAAATTAATAAAAAATAAAAAAAATAAAATAAAAAAATAATAATTAAAAAAAAAAGAATTTATGTGGTTTTTGGGTGGTCCACGTCACCCCCTTTAACCACCCAATTGCCTATATAAAGGCATGGGGGTGGGGGCAATTGGAATTGGAGATGAAGAATTGAATCGGCAGTGGTGGCTAGCCAAATAAGAGAGCAGTGCTCTCGGCTAGCCCAGGGCCAAGGGGCAGTCCCCTCGGTCTTAACCGGTTCGATCGGAGTCCTATTTTGGGTCCGGTCTAGTTAATATTTTTGGAGAGGTCGTGGTAGATCTCGGTGGGGTTCAGTCGGGGTTCTTCATTCGAATTCTTAGTTAGGTATATTTTCTTTCCTTTTTATTTATGTTGTAATTTTTATGATTTAATGAAGTAGTAGTTAATTTAAAATTGTATTTTTAATTTGTATGTTTATCTATGTTTTAGATTAGTATGTTTTAAATTTATGTTTATATTAATATTTTATTTATGTTAGATTTATTTTTATTCATGAGTTAGATTAATATTTATGTATGTATGTTTTAGATTAGTATTTTATTTATGTTAGATCTGTTTTTATTTATGAGTTAGATTAATATTTATGTATGTATGTTTTAGATTAGTATTTTATTTATGTTAGATTTGTTTTTATTTATGTGTTAAATTAATAGTTATGTATGTATGTTTTAGATTAGTATTTTATTTATGTTATATTAATATTTTATTATGTTAGTATTTATTTATATTTTTTATCGCAATGTATTTATTTATATTTGTCATGTTTTTTAAGTTTGCATAACGAACATATATTTTGTCAATGCGGTGCCCTTTTATTCGAGCGTAAATGGGGCCAATATCAGGCGTAGTGATAGTGGTTGGGCGTTTACTCTCGAATAATGGGGCCTTTAAAATTTACTCGCATTTATAACCGAATTTTAATCTAATCGTCACTTTAATCCGGAAAGTTTAATATTAATAAAGCGGTAATTATTAAAGTACCAATTTTGGGTGGTGTGGGGGTGCTAATCCTTCCCCATCCGTAACCGACTCCCGAACCCATCAATTTTAAATCTCTGGTTTTTTTACGGTGTCCGGCCTACCTAAGTGGCCGGTAGCGACTCAATTTTTAAATAAAACACGGGTTTTCTAAAATTCCATGCGGAAGAAAATATTTTCCAAACAAAATAGAAAAATCTTTTTTTAACGAGAAAAAGACATCGCTACAGCCATACAAAATATCCCCCGCCCGTAATGCCATTATCGGGTGATGTTGCAAGATGCGTGACAATGTATCAGAGTGACACGTGACTTTTCGGTAAAAAAATCAAAAAAGTCGGATGTAAGGGCACCAATGCAAATAGCCCATTTATTTGTTTAAGGGTTTTAAAATGGGTAAACTACACCAGCGACCACCGAAATATTTGGGTGTACCTATTTTGACCACCGAACTATCAAACTCGTCAATCAGACCACCGAACTTATTAAATTGACCTATTTTGACCCCCGACCGTTAAAAAACTAACGACACGGCTGAGTTGGCTGTGAAAAACTAACGACGAAGCATGTGTGGCCTTTATTATTAATATTTTTTCCACGTTTGAAATTAGTATTAATTTAAAAACATTATAAACAAAATTGGAAACTCAAAAACCCGATTAATTAACCTAACACTGATTCATTTGGAGAAAATTGTTTTCGACTTTTGAAAGAGAAACCAGAACAATCAGGCAAATTGTTTCATAGTTGAGAGAAGAGTGATAGGAAGGAGAAAAATCTTGTGTGTGTTGAAGAAATCGATATTGAAATGGCTTGGGTTCATCGCGAAAGAGAGAAACGTGAACTGTTATATGGTAAGTTTATCCTTTCATTCGTTATTTGAAAAATCCCTAAATCTTGTTTATCCTTTGTTTGTTATTTGAAAAATTCCTAAATCTTGTTTCATATTTAATTTGGGTGAGGGTTAGACAATATAAAATTTATCGATAGTAATATTTAGGGTGAATAAACAAGATTTAGGGTTTTTTAAAATATGATTTTGGTTTAATATATCAATTAGGGTTTCTTGAAAATGTATTACACCGTTAGCATCTTAGTCCGATTAGGATTTTTTTTTTAAAATATGATTCTGCAGATAATTTGATTAGGTTTATTGAAAACATAGTTCACCGTTAATATTTTAGACCACCAAATAAAATGAATGCTACATTACTAATGAAGATTGTTAATAATTTAAGAGTTTTTTTATTTTCTTTCAAAGAAGTATCTTTGATATGTAATGCTACATTGTTAATGTCATAGAAATTTTAGTTAGGGTTGAATGCAAGACCATCAAAAAATATTGTTAATTATTTAGAAATTTATGTTTTGTTTCAATAAAGGGCTAATTAATTGTGACAGAACTGGAATATGTGACTTGTTTCTTTGTTTTTATCTGTAAGTTTTTCATGCATGTGTTGTGTTTTTTCTCTGACTTTTTTATACATGTGGAATTGATATTATGCATGTGATATAAAGGACCAGTTCTTGATTATTATATGATACGTGGAGCTGAATTTTATGCATGTTATATATGTGAATTTTTTTAATTTGGAAAAAGTATGTGGGGTCTTTATGTGTCCATGGGGTATGCATGTGTTAGCAGAATAAGTCAAGTAAATGTGTTTAAAGTAGGTAGGGTATAGTCTGGTTAGTATATGTGCATTCATATTTAGTGGACCATGGTGAGTATTTGTTTCATTATTATATTTGATATGTTGTCATATAGTGTTAAGCTTAGTTTAGTTTCGTGTTTTGTCTTGTAGTGGACCATGGTGGGTATATGCTGCTTACTTTTATGATATGTTGTCTTGTAGTGTTAAGCTTAGTTTTATTTCATGTTTTGTCTTGTAGTGAACCATGTTGAGTATTTATTTCATGTTTAGTCTGGTTGGTATATGTTGCTTACTGCTATATTTACTTAGCTTATTTCCTGATACTTTTTATTTTCTTATTAACAGAACAAAATTCATCCAATTTTACCTTAGTAGTTCACTATGGTGGTTACTTTATTAAGACCCGAAGTCTGTTATATACTGGTCAGTCAATTGATTACTTTGATAGATGTGATGTGGATGAAATGAGTACTTTTCTCTTTACTTTTTCTAAACTTAACTTAAAATATTAACACATACTATTTTGGTTTGTAGATGATAGTTGAAGCTAGGGATAAAGCAATTAGTACTTTGGTAGAGTCAATCAGATCCAAATTGATGCAAAAAAATTGCTAAAAAGAGGGATGGAGCTGAGAAGTTAATTGGCCCTTTGTGTCCTAAAATTCAGAGAAAGCTGAAGACTACATTAGCACTGTCACATAAGTTTGCATGGTTTCAAACTTGTATATTTGTTTGTTTCTGCATTAGCATTGTATGTTTCTAACTTGTACATTTGTTTGTTTTTTTTATTTTTCTGCTTTGTTTCTAATTTCACTGTCACATAGATATTTTGATTGATTTGTTGTTGGTATATTCTGCTTTATTTCTAATTTGTTTGTTTTAATTTTTCTGTTTTGTTTTAGTGTCACATAGATTTTGGTGTTTAGTTTTAGTGTCACATAGATGTTGGTAGTTTTTTTTCTGATTTTTCTGCTTAATTGTTACATAGATGTTGGCCTCTACGTACTGGTGGAGCAATGTACCAAGTTTTATGTGGTCTTCGAGACCAACATTCTGTCAACATACAAACATCAACTTGCTCATATAGAAGATGACAACTAACAAGTTAAGTTTTATTGTTTAACGTAATGTTTCTTTAATGATCTATATGTTTATACACACTAATCAACTACTTTTCTATGCTGGAATTCCATACATTCATGCCATTTTGTCATATTGTTGCTTGAAGAAAGATTTGAAAACTATGTAGATCCATGCTACTCAATGTCTACCCACATGGCCATATATTTCCATTTCATCAATCCAGTGAAGGGTGAGAACTAGTGGAGTCGTCAACAAACACATTTACAAGTCTTACCTTTTGTCTTGAGAAGGCCACCAGGAAGACCACATAAGAACCACAGAAGAATGGAGGCAGATGAAGCACTTCAGGGCGCTAAGGTGTTCAAAAAGGGTGTGAAGATGTCATGTGCAAAGTGTGGAGGGTCTGATCATAATACAAGGACATGCAAGGGTCATGTTCGTGCCAGTACTAGACCATCTAAACGAGCATCCACTTCTGCTACAAGTAAAGCTCCTAGAAAATCTAAATGTCCAGTTAGTGTACACATTATTTTTTGTGATTAATTTATAGTTTTTGTTTATGGTTCAGTAACATATTGTTTTTTGTATACAAATTAGAAGAAAATCTGGAACAATTGTGCACCAGGAACCTGTTGCAATACCAAACCAACCTGCTATGCAACACCAAAGCAACACTCCAAGTCTAACCCAACCTCCATCACCGGTCAATGCTGTTAGATGGATGCCCACCCCCACCACTCAGGAGAGTTCTATTACTCAATCTGGTAGGCAACATCAAGGCAAAAATCCAAGGCCAAGCCAACCCCTATCACTAGTCCATACTGTTAGAAGGATGCTCACCCCCACCACTCAGGAGAGTTCTGTCAGTCAATCATCTCCAAGGCTTATGAGTGACCTTTGATTCTGTTGGCTATTCTAAACACTCCAAGACTTACTGTTTTAACTTTCTTTTTGTAATGCATGCAATTGACCATTAGGATTTAACTTTTTGTTGTGATTATATGTATCACATGAAAGTTTTTTGTGTAATGCATGCAGTTGACCATTAGGATTTAACCTTTTTTGTATACATGTTATATACGTGTTCAAGGAATGGTCAGAACTTAGATTTTTGTTTTTGTAATGGTAAAAAACAATATCTTTTGTATGGACTACTAATAAAATGAATCATATTATGGTCAGATCTTATAATTTTGTTTGTGTATCTACTTTCTGCTTTTAATGCATTCTTTAATGACAAAAAATCCAACATAAACATAGTAATTCAATTACAATAAGCATGTTCCAAATACATAAACATTCATTTCATTATAATAAGTAACCCATACACTTAATAATAGATTTAACCCAGCTACATAAACATTCATTCCATTACAATCTAACATAGCAATTCCAACAACCCAGACACATAACTGAAAAACAACCTTGAATCTATCCTAAAATGTAACCACAAATTAGGACATCCATTTTTCTAAATGAAGAGTTTGGTTGAGCTCGAATTCCTTCAACCATTGTTTGCCAAGTGGTGGAGAAGTTAATTTTAGGGTGTCGGTGGTGGAAGCAAAAAGATAGACAATGAACACAAGGATTTATAGTGGTTCAAGCTTCTAACAAGCTCTACATCCACTACCTTAGCTTTCCACTAAGGATTTCCCAAATCCACTAAGATTTCTTCCCCTTTTAACAAGGCTTAGGAGGCAACATTTACAACCTAGACTCAATTACCAAGTCTAGCATCCAAAGCTTACAACCCAAACTTTGGGAATCCTCTCAAACAAAGGAAATAAAGCAAACAAGAAATCCTCTCTGCAAGGTAGATGTTTGCACTCTTTAAGCACTCGCCCAAATCCTAAAACACTTGAGCATACATTGACAATTAAGCTCACAAGTGTTGTCTATACAAAGAATAAGAATTAAAAGCCCTAAGACAATTTTGGCATCATAATGTTGTTGACAATGGAAGCATTAGTTGTTGCTGAAGCTTGAAGGGTCCTTAAATACTCCCAATTGAGTTTCTAGCCGTTGGAGACCGTTGGGATTAAATTGGAGCCGTTGCAGGCTTTATTTCCCGTAATAAATGCAGTTCTACAACTTTTCGTATTGGTACGCGGGTAGACGTATCGGTACGGGAACTAACTGTTATGCTCATCCTGCCTGTGCGTATCGAAATGCCTTGGTCCATTTTGGTATGTCGTATTGGAACGCCAGGGTCCATATCGATACGATCTGCAATTTAAATAGCCGTTGGGGTGGTTGAAAACTGGATCGGTACGTCACGTGGCATATCGAAACGATCCACTCCGTATCGGTACGCCTAGAGGCGTATCGATATGGTTTTTGGTTACTGGAAAAATACTATAGCAGAAACCCTTGGACCGTATCGATACGAGGTATACCGTATCGGTATGCCAGTGTTGAAAACGTTAGTTTGCCTACTTTAAAACATTTCCAAAACCTCTCAAAAACTTCTCAAACTTATTTTCAAGTTGTTTGAACTTAAAACCATTTTTGAAACCTTTTCAAATTAGTCCAAAACTATTTCTCAATTATTATATCAAAACATACATCCTAACAATCTCCCCCTTTTTGATATAATAAAACCAACTTGAAAAATTATTTTTGAGACTCTCCCCCTTAGTAAAAATAAAATTTGAATAAGAGATTAATTATTGAAACACTTATAAGTTCCCCCTTATTCATTTGAAAAACAAAAATTTCAAAACATTCTCCCCTTTTTGTTATATCAAAAATGGTTCAAACTTTAAAGACCAATAACAATGGAGAGTTAAAATTTTGTTGACAAAAATAAGTTTTGTTTTAAAATTGGATCCCCCTTACTCAAGCATCATTCAAATGTTACTCCAACATGTATGATTAACTAGTTGAATTAAAATAAATAAATCAAATTAAAAAGAACAAAATTCAACTAATTTTACCACACTTGAAACAAATGGGGGATGTGAAGCCTTCCTTCTTCAAGTGTTCTTCCTTGTGTGTATAGAGCTCATCCTCAATCTTATAACTTGTTGATCAAAGCTTCATCACACCTACAAAAGGCAATTATTTGATTTTTGGTATCCAAATTGCTTTGGATCCATAGACATTAGTAGCACATAGTTTAGTCCCCTTAGGAATCTATTTTTCAATTTCATCATTCTTATGTGAAGTACTTAGTCCTTTTGGGACCCAAATACTTCTAAAAACTTTTCCATTCAAAAATATAGGGGCACTAGATTGTCTTTGGTAAAAATTTGATTTTTCCAAATTATTTTTCTTTTCAAGTTCCTTGGAAATCAAATTATTTTCTTTCTTAAGATCATCTACTTCAATTTGATGATCTTTTTCTTTCTTTTGAAGCAAATTTTGTAAATGCAAAACTTTAAGTTCAAAATCCTTTAATTTTGCTTCAAATTCCAAATTAGTTTTTAAAAGCAAATCATTTTCGATTTTCAACTTTGAAATCATCTTTTTATTTTTTGAAAATAAAGCCTTGAACTCAAAAACCAATTGGTCATAGGCTTCTCGTAACTCATCAAATGTATATGAATTTGAATTTGTAAGATGAGTTAGAAGTTACCTCCCCATCATTGAGGGCCATTAAGCATAGGTGGGCTTCTTTATTTTCATCGGTGGAGTCTTCATCACTCCATGTTGCCACTTATGCGTTCTTTGATGATGATCATTTTATGTTGAAACGAGGGCAATCGAATATGGTATGCCTCGTCTTCTTGCAATTTGAGCACTTGGGGGATCCACCATCTTCTTCTTCTTCTTCTTCTTCTTCTTCGATTCATGCTTGGATCCTTCTTTGTTGCTCTTCATGAATTGAGAAAGTTCCTTGAAGAGATAGGCCATCTCTTCATCCTCACTTTCCTCCTTACTTGATTCTTCTTGGTGGCTTGTAGAGGATTAAAGAGCAATGATGTTGACATCAATTCCTTGCTCTTTGATTATCTTCTCCTTCTCCCTCTTCAAGGGTAGAGACATCATTTCATGGGTGAAAAGAGATCCTATGAGCTTTTCAAGCTTTAGCTTCTTCAAGTCTTTGACTTCAATAATAGACGTCTTCTTACTCTCCCATGATTCGGGAAGTGAATAAATCAACTTCCGAACGAATTTGTCTTCCAGAATCTCTTCTCCAAGTTCTTTTATCTTGTTGACGACCGTGGAAAACCGGTCGAACATACTCTTGATGTCTTCATATGGGTCTATCTTGAAGTTTTCATATTCGAGGTTGAGTAGACCAAGCTTTGTCTCCTTCACCTCATTTGTACCTTTATGGATTGCTTCAAGCTTTTTCCATAAGTCATTGGCACTCTTACAAGAAGATACCTTTGCATACTCATTGGGGCCCAATGCATAAAATAAAATGTGTATGGCCTTACAATTAAGCTTCTTCTTCTTGCGATATTTCGCGCTCTATTCCGCCTTGTTTCGTGGTAGCACGTATGGTCCATCTTTAACTATGTCCCAAAGACTGTAGTCTTTGCCTCTCATGAAGAACATCATCCTATGCTTCCAAAAAGCTTAGTTTTCACCGTTGAAGAATGGTGGCTTGTCAATGGATAGCGCCATGGAAGTCGGTTGACTTGTTTGTTGGTCGAGCTTGTCAGATTGCCTCAATAGGTGGTTAAACCCTATCGATTGAGCATCTCTCTGATACCAATTGAGGAGTTTGGTTGAGCCCGAATTCTTTCAACCGAATTGCTTGCCAAGTGGTGTAGAAGTTGATTTTAGGGTGTTAGTGGTGGAAGCAAAAAGATAGACAATGAACACAAGGATTTATAGTGGTTCAAGCTTCTAACAAGCTCTACATCCACTACCTTAGCTTCCCACTAAGGATTTCCCAAATCCACTAAGATTTCTTGCCCTTTTAACAAGGCTTAGGAGGCAAACTTTACAACCTAGACTCAATTGCCAAGTCTAGCATCCAAAGCTTACAACCCAAGCTTTTGGAATCCTCTCAAACAAAAGAAATAAAGCAAACAAGAAATCCTCTCTACAAGGTAGATGTTTGCACTCTTTAAGCACTCACCCAAATCCTAAAACACTTGAGCATACATTGACAATTAAGCTCACAAGTGTTGTTTATGCAAAGAATAAGAATTAAAAGCCCTAAGATAATTTTGGCATCATAATGTTGTTGACAATGGAAGCATTAGTTGTTGCTGAAGCTTGAAGGGTCCTTAAATACTCCCAATTGAGTTTCTAGCCGTTAGAGACCGTTGGGATTGAATTGGAGCCATTGGAGGCTTTATTTTCCGCAATAAATGCAGTTCTGCAGCTTTCCGTATCGGTACGCGGGTTGGTGTATCGATACAGGAACTAGCCATTATGCTCATCTTGGCTATGCGTATCGGAATACCTTGGTCCATTTCAGTACACCGTATCAGAACGCCAGGGTCCGTATCGGTACGACCTATAATTTAAATAGCCGTTGGGGTGGTTGAAAACTGGATCGGCACGCCTAGGGGCGTACCGGTACGGTTTTTGGTTATTGAAAAAATATTGTAGCTGAAACCCTTGGACCGTATCGGTACGCCAGTGTTGAAAATGTTAGTTTGGCTACTTTAAAACATTTTCAAAACCTCTCAAAAATTTCTCAAACTTATTTTCAAGTTGTTTGAACTTAAAACCATTTTTGAAACATTTTCAAATTAGTCCAAAACTATTTTTCAAATATTATATCAAAACATAAATCATAACACTAAACCTAAACCTAAGCCCAAAAGAAACACAAAACAAATAAGTAAAACCCTAAAAAACACATTTCTTCTTTAATATTCTATAGTTGAAATCTTTCTTAGAAGACCGACAATCACAACCCTTGATTGATTATATACTGGTGGATCATACCAAACAAAAAAATTACAAGTTTGGGTGTTTTTCCATAATTTCCACAACCCCAAAACGTTCTACCAGTATTATTAATTTTTCATTCCGTCGTTAATAGAGAACGCGCTCCACAGAAGCATTCCCGATCCAAGTTCTCACCCTCAATTTCGATTACAAGCTTTAACTTTTCTTCCTTGCTTGCTTCTCTCTTCTGCAGACTTCTCTTCACCAATGTAGCCATTGGAAATAAGGATTGAAAGAGATAAGGGAATAAACTTTGTAATTAGGGTTCTATTAAATAGAACAATAAGTTTACCAAAATGTCCTCTGCTTATGTGGCAATATGCGTCCAACATGGCAATAAAAAAATAAGTTTATCAGCCAACTCACCCGTGTCGTTAGTTTTTTAACGGCCGGTGGTCAAAATAGGTCAATTTAATAAGTTTGATGGTCTAATTGACAAGTTTGATAGTTCAGTGATCAAAATAAGTACGCCCAAATAGTTCGGTGGCCACTGGTGTAGTTTACCCTTTTAAAAAACTAACTTATTTTAATTTAAATATTTTCTCTCTTCAAACACGCAAATTCTCTTCTTTGTTTTTTAATCTGAAAATTCATTGTCCACTTCTAAAGAATCGTGCATTTTTAGGGTAAGAACCCTTCGTTTTTTATTTCACTTTAGAATTTGGAATTTTAAAATACCCACCAATTTTAATCACTTATCTTCAAATAGGAACCCGAAAACTCCATCTTCCTTTTAATGTTCTTTATTTTTTTACTTCATCTTCCTCTTTTTTGAAGATGCAACTGTTTGAGAAATAGATGAAGAAGAAATGGGCATGGAATCCCGAGTAGAAAATCGAAACTTTCAATCTCCCATTCAAACTCGACATTCTAGTCTAAAGAAATGAAATGTTTCTGTCGCGACCATTTTTGAAATCGGGTGTGTAAAAATAGCCTTACGATAAGTCTTTTGGAAAATTAAGGTTTTTAGTCATTTTAATTTAATATTGAAAATTTAGAGTTTTTTATATTTAATCAGATTTTCTTTTATTTATCTTTAAAAACATTTTGGAGTCGCCACCGATTACTTCGAGATAGACCAGACACCAGAAAAACAAATAAGAAATTATGTCTTAAAAATTGGGTCCGAGAGTCGGTTACGTGTAGGGAAGGGTTAGCACCCCTACGAACGCCCGTTACCGGTACCTTTAATTTTTACGTGGCATTTTGGCATTTCGAATAATTATTTAAATTTAATTTATTCCATAATTATTAATTGAATTTAAATTTCGAATGTAGATATCCTTTTATAAGGAAATTCATTTTGTTCGAATACGAGATTAAAAGCACCCCGTTAGGTGGCACCCCTATTCGTATTTAAAAATGAATTTCCAACATAATTTTTTTTATGAATGTTCTTTTATTGTCTTGTCAATTTTAAGTACTAATCCTAAAAAGGCTCTAATTAATTAGTTATTTAAAACTATGAATATTAATTGATTTAATGGCTTTTATGAGAAAATGCCAATTTCTTGAACACCTTCCATATATTTAAAACCCTTAGATTAATCGTATTCCTAATTAATTGATCTTTCTAATTAATTAAAGTTCTAATCCTAATTAAGGCTCTAACAATTTATTATTTAATTATAAGTGAAAATGTATATCGAATATACACCTTTATGACAAAGGCTGAGATAACACCTCATTGTAACAATGGAACACCATCCAGATTTGAGCCTCAAAGATTCTATTCGATATACATGTAATTAATTAAAATGTATTAATTATTAATTTCAATTAAAGAACTAATTTAATATCCAATTATAAGTATAAATATATTAAATATATTCATTAAAATCCATGTTGAGGTAACACCCCATTGTAAACAATAGAACACCATCCAAATTGGGATTTTAAAGTCTATATTTAATATATTTTTAATTACCACAATTATCTATCATATTTAATTATTGAATTCCTATTTAGAGAAACCTAACTAAGGCTCTAAAATTAATTAAGCTAGGTGTATTTAATTATCTAACTTACAACTCTATATGCTCAATTTAAAACATGCATCACACAATTAAATTAATTGCATTAAAAAATAATTAAATAAATAATTAAAATAAAATAAATTGCACACTAAAAGTGATTTTTATTAATAGGGGATCTAATTGAAACAATTACAAAACTATAAGTCCAAATTACAAAGCCGTAGTGACCTAATTGAAACAATATAAACCTAAGGGGTACAATTAAGAGGAGGACTAAATTGAATGGATTACAAAAGCTAAGGAACGAATTAAGAGGAACTAAAGACCATATTGAAATACTTCCCAAAGCTCTAAGGACTAAAGCTGCTGTTTAGCCAAAAACCTAAAAGCTCGCGGATCTTGAAGCTTGACCCGGCCCGCTTTCGCGGATCCTCCAAACCCGTTACCAAAACGGCAGCGTTTTGGTTAGGCTATAAATGCCTTTCCTCAACCCGAAAATGGCCTCAATTCCCCCATTTTTCAATTTCGCCCTCTCTCTCTAACCCTTCACTCTCTCTCTCTCTCTGCTCACAAACACAATCCAAACCCAAAAAATTCTGGGAATGGATCTAAAACCCTTGCTTTCGGATGAATACTCATAGAGTTCTTCAAGAACTCGACGAGTTCATCTTTTTTCGGCACAACTCCACCACTAGCCACGACGTTCGATCTTACATTGTCGCCCAACGATCACCTTCGATCATTAGTCGGCCATCGAGATTTGAATCTCGGCTACCGTAGGCGACGCCAGCCGCCCTATGGTGATTTTTGGCCGTCGCAAGGTGAATTTCGGCCACCGTGCCCGAACTCCGGCCATCACCTCACTTCGGCCGGCCGCCGTAAGGCAAATTCTGGCCACCGTGAGGCAATTTCTGGCCACCGCTGACCGTCGTACCAAAACTCAACCCTCCAAAAAAAACATCATTTTCCACCGAAAACCTAGATCTAACCTCCCAACTTCCCTGGCCTAAAGCTACCCGAACCTAACCTCTTCAACTCCGACCTCCACTCGAAATAAATTCGGCCAAACTCAGATAAGAACTACTGAAACTCATCATTTCAACATTTCTGTTTATTTATTTTTTATCTCGATCTAATGCATTTCCATGTCTGTTTTGCAGAAAAATAAAAAGGAAAAACTACCTTTTTCGGCGGTATAATCACGACGGCAGTAGATTTTCCCAGCGACGAACAAGTTCCTTCGGCGGCCTTTTTCTCTTCTCAGTGGCGGTACAACTCCCCAAGGCAATTCGGTTTCTCGAGCCGGCTCCACTTCCTAGGTATTCTCTCTCCTCTATAGTATATATTATTATTAGTTATTATTATTATGATTAATGATGGGTATTGATTAGTAGTTAATGATCTGACACCCTCTCTCTTACTATTTATAGAGTTGACCAATGTTGATGTCAGCAACACCAGATGGGCGGGAAAAAGAACCATAATCCGTGGGTATTGTTTCGGACCAATAAGGAGCTAACACGTGTCCCTTCAGATTGGCATTTGGGCGGGAAAAAAATATTTGGGCTGTGTTTTGTGTTTCTTTGACTGAAAAAGTAGGGGAAATGTAAATTAGGTACAAATCTGATGTAAAAGAGATTCGGGCTTTGGACTTTGGGTACTTATGAAATGTAATTGGGACATTTATTTAGACATTTGGTTTGATTTTATTTATTTATTATTTATTTATTAGCCCGGTCAAAATTCGAGTATGATAGCTTCTGCCGCATTGAAGCTCCTAACTGTGTTTCAAAAAGGTAGAAAAATCCCACTCGATTGTTCTATCGGGCCCTAAAAAAGAGTAAGAAGATCGAGACTTCAAACTTCCCTATTGATATCACTGGTTATTCCCCTTCGGATTCTGATATTCCGAGGAAGCAGATCCTTACTAAATCGACCAGGAAAGCCCCCAAACTGGGAAAAAGTCTCGGGGTCGAAATTACTGGTAATGATGACGAGGTTGTGGACGAATTGGTCAGGTTGGAGAAAGTTCAGCATTGTTAGTTTGTGGGTAGTTTGGATTGGATAGTTTTTTTTTTTTTTGATGAGGCAGAGGGGTGTGGTTGTTCCTGTTCGGCTTGCCTTTGGGATGTGAGATTATCGATAAAGGGGTGCTTATTTCCACGGTGATGTCAGCGTAGGCTTGTGTTTTGGGTGTGTTCGTGAGGGATTGGCCAGACTTAGAGATATCAGTTGTAGTATTGGTAGATTCTATTGTATGAGCCGTACGTGGGTGGACTGGGGGTGTTATCTGACTTCAGGATTTTCTGTCTGCTTCAGCTTTTGTACCGTATTTTTGGCCTATGTTATCAATAATAAACAAATTTTATTGTCGAGCAAAAAAATTAGTTTAATGGGTTGAAGATCATTTTGCAGGGAAATAAATGTGATTTTTTAAAAAGCTTGAATCGTAGTCTGATGAAGACTTTGAAGAAATAGATGGAAAACTAAATTTTAATAACTGAAATGTGATAGTTAAAATCTGAAAGAAAATTGAAGTAATGAACAACCAAATGAATGAGATTAGAAAATTAAAAAGTAAAAAGAAATTGTACAAGAAAATTTTGAACAAAACTAATTACTACTAAATAAAATGATAAAACAATTAGATTAGAAAGGTTGAAACGGACGTGGATCACTTTTCTTTTTACATTACCTCACTGGTAATTAAGTACAAGATTGTAAAATCATGACACTATCTCTTGCTTCTTCTTGTACCGATTACAAAACATACATATCATATGGGATGAATAGTTCATGTTTTCAAGCATTCAAAGTTGGAACGGACAACCTAGTCACATAAATCCCATAAAACGTGTTTTATATTCAGTTAGTCAGTCTACATAGAGTTGTTGTTGCACAACTAATACAGATACTCTGCTATCTAAAACCATGGACGTAAGGAGGTCGCCGATGACCCCGAGCTCAGGATATTCACTCCATTCCGATAAACCTGTCGTCTGGACTGAATCCACCCCACAACGTCTTCCGACAATGATTAAGTCATAGTCATCGGTAATTGATCTAACGACGTTGGCAGTTTGTTTTCCGTTGTTTGAAATTTCTTCTGTATACGTCACTTTGCAACCGTCATCAACTTCATTATGCTTAAATTCTTTCAACATCTCAGCATCCAGCATCATGTCCCAGTCCATGGCCTTTTCGGGATCTTGATCTGGAATGAGATGGATCATGGTCAGCTTCACTCCAGGGTCATAGGCCATTCTTTTGGCTAATGTTAAAGCCTCCCGGTCATCTTTGCCCCCTAAGAAGACCATGCCGATGGAGTAGGACGCAGACGGCTTCAACGATTTCTGCCTCCAACTGCGTAAGCCGCAGTCCACGAGGATCCCTATCGAGCATGGGGCTCGGTGCAGGACACTGAAATTCAAGTTCCTTATCATACTGTTTTCGTCTTCCACGATACTTCCGTCGATGGACCATTTTTTATGGAATGGAAGAAGGACGAGGGACGTTTGATTGTCGAGGGCCATAGTGCAGATATCCTCATGCATGAGTTTAGGCGGAGAGATTGCTGTGAATGCGTTCACCGTGACCAGTCCCCCGTTTTTTTGCTCGTATTGATTGAAGGCAAGAATGTTTTCATGGGAACTCACGAGTTTATTGTCGTGCTTCTGGTGAGCTATAAAGACCGGGGAATCACGACCCACTAGCTCAATCAGGTGAAGGACATAGATAACATTTGGACTTTCTTTTGTAGGGCATGTGAGATCAAGCACATCTATCAGGGCATGGACACTTTCATTTCCATGAACACAGGCAAGAACTCGTAGCTCGGCATCGGGTTTTAAGTGCATCAAGTTCCTTTTCTGATAGCCTGCATACTTTTTAGAAACAGGGTCGTAAAGGAACTTCACGATGATTGGGATTATAGTTGCATTTACTAGAATGTTAAGGACCAACACGCTGAAAGTCGATTCCGACAAAATCTGGGGACAGGAAATTAGTGGTGAATTAGAAATGATGGAATGGATTTGGGAGATTCATCTGAGTTTTCGATTTAGATTACCTTGACGCCTCTGTAACCGGAGAAATATTGCAACTCGACTACGCCTTTGCTGCTCATAATGAGAGAAAAGGCCGAGGCGTCCCTGAAGGGCATCATGCCCCAAAATGAAGCTATGAAACAAGATGTAAATTTCGCAAGGAATGTCGAAACAACAAAAATAATAGAAAATTTGAATTTCTCCGGATCAGAAAATACGTTCTTTGGATTAACTTTCATTGTGGTTGTGGTAACATAGGCTACCAGAAACACACCTCTGGCAAAGCAATCAAACTTGTCTACCAGGGCAGATCCTAGTGGTGGTCCGTCGGGAACAGCTAAACCGACGAGAAAAGCCCCGAGCAAAGGAGATTGATTGAACCAATTGGTGAATATAGAGCACCCTGAAGCTATCATCAGGATGAGAACAATGTGTGCTCCCTTGATCGGCCTCCCTTCGGGTGTTTCTCTAATTATCCAATACATCAATGGACGAACGGTGACGAAAAGAAGGGTTACGAAAAGAACCGTTATCCCTACATACTTCACGAACAATAGTATTGACTCGTGCAGATGTTGTGACAAACCAACCATGTTAATTAGAAATAAGGAGCACAAGTTACTCACGGTGGACGATGATAGAGCCAATCGTCCCAGTTCGGAATTTCCGATCTTGAGGTCATCTAGTAGCCATGCGACGACTGAAAACGCGGTCAGAGACTCGATGGTTGTTCCCATCGTGCGTTCCATGATACAAAGCTTATCACTTTGGCTCTGGTAAGCAATTAAACCAACCACGATGGGAGATAAAAGGGATACAATGCCTATCACTTTGGCTCTCCTTGTTGATGTAAACACCTCCCTCACGTCCATTTTCACTGCCATCAGAAACAAAAATATCGAGAAACCAAAGGTCGACACGGTTTCGACGATTTCCAAACCAAATCCCGGTTTAAACATTATGTCTTCGAATGCTTTAATTCTCCCCAACATTGCAGGCCCCAGGATGACGCCGGCCTGGTCACAGATCAAGGGAGGGTTTCACTTTGACTTTGACTTACTTGCCATACAAGAAAACCCAATATATATATATATATACACACAGAGAGAAATGAAACAGGTGACGTACAAACATTTGGGAGGCAAAGAAGGTGACTCCAACAGGCTTGAGGATGGCGTAGACGAGATGAGTGATCGAGAAGATCAAGAGCAGCTGCGTCTCCAGAAGTGGTAAGGAAAAGCCGAGAATCTCGGATGGATTAGCAGGGTTTAACCAGATACCAGCGGAATTGACCTTGGGCGGAAGGAAGAAGCAAACTGCAGCTGTTCCGTTTCGATAGGAAAGATAGGGTGGCTGTGGCTGCTCTTGATCCATGGCTGTGGCTGAGATAAGAATGAAAGGGATTGAAATAGCAGAGCAAGGTTTTATTCTTTTCATAATATTTTGTGTTTGCCGTCTTGTTGCTAATGTTAACAATTACTAATAATTTACCGGAACCTGTTGAATTACACTATATATAAAGCCTTTGCTTTATTTCGGCGCCCTCGCCTAATCAAGTAATCAAATTGTTGGTGCCCATCTACACCTACACAAGTCATGCGATGATTCCACCCATTAAATTGTTTTTCTTAAACAAATTTAAGACATGAGAAATTATAGTTAATATAATTGTACATGTCAATTTTTCTTATTTAGGTTTACGTTTGAAATTGAATTCTCCGAGTAATCTTAATGAAAAAAAATTATTATTATTATTATTAAAAGACTTAAATTTGAATAATTTATCTATAAGATATATGTCACTAAAAAAAGGTAAACAGATACTAGCATGATATTACCGGGATTCAAACTCGTGATATTACTTAAGGAAGATAATATATTATCTCGCTACATCAATCGATTGTTGGTTGGTTATTATTTATTGTTTAAATTAAATATTAAAATTTTTAAATTTCTCATATCTTAATTTTATTACAATCTTACACAAATAAGATAAATCAATACCATTATTAATTTTTATATAAAATTTTATATATTAGTGATTGATATGAAAATTTACTCAAATATAGTGAGATTATTTATGTAATTTATACTTAGTATATATATTATTTTATAGGAAAAAATACATATTTAGTGCCCTAATTATGCATGTGTTACTGTTTTGGTACCACAACTATTATTTTTAGTAAAATAGTACCTAATATTACATTTTTGTTCTGTTTTGGTACCTCTACCGTTTAAAATTAATAGAGATGGTGACGTGGACTGGGTTAATAACAGTTTTAGTCCAAAAACTTATGCAAGCTGTCAATTTAGTCTAAAATTCTATCAATTTAAATATTATTCTAATTTTTGGATTAAAATTGTAAATTCCTCATTTTTTCTTCTTTCAGTCGAACATTTTTTCCGATTTTTGGAGTTTAAAAAACACGCTAGGGACAATCAAAACTTTAAGATTTGTGGATCAATGGTGGGCTAATGAGGGGTCCATTGGAGGACCCAAACTCCACGATCGAAATAGCGACGAGAATACGAGAGGGTGAGAAATGGAAGAGACAAAATTAAATCATAATTAAGATGATGTTTTACCCCCAAAATTAAGATGATGTTTTAATTGATGGATTTTTGACTAAATTGATAATATATAAGTGTTTTGAACTAAAGCTGCGGGTATACCAAACTAAGCCATCATATCCGTTAATTTTTAACGGTCGGTGTACCAAAACAGAACAAAAAATATAATATTAAGTACCATTTTACCAAAAATGATAGTTGGCATGGGTACCAAAATAATATCGTGGCATAGTTGGATACTAAATATGTAGTTTCCTATTTTATACTACAGTAGAATCTGATTTTACCACCGCCCTATTTAAACATCTTTTTTCATTTTGTTCTCTTTGGTTTCATATCCAGCGCCTTCTCCTTCTCGGATTTGGGCTTCCTCTTTGCTTTCCGTCTCTCCGGCGAATCTCGACACCCCTCTTAGGTCAGCGTTGCTTCTCCCCCTTCTTTTCTTTGTTTATATATTCTCCTATGATTCCCGTTTCTGCTAATAATTTGGGTCCAAAGGTTGTAGTTTACATGTGTTTTTTATTTTCAAAAAAAGGGTTTCCTCCACCCTTCATTTCTGATTGTTTGCTTCATGATAAAGAATTTGACATAATGGGTTTCTTTTGGAAAACAAAAAGTTGAATTTTCTTTTATATGATTTGATTATGCTATAATTAGTTGTATTCGGGTTAGTTATACTGCTATGGTGATTTTTATAGGAAGCAAAATAAGAAAGTATTAAAAGATTCTTTGATTTTATGATGTTGGGTACTTGGGTTTTTTAATTTATCTTCATGATAATCTTTTCCATTGTCTAGTTTTGTTGAGGGAACTTTAAGTTTCAACTTTGTTTTATGTTTTTTTTTCAGTTACTGTGACGACTAAGGACGACTTGCCGCAGCGATGGCGAAGCACCACCCTGATTTGATCATGTGCCGGAAGCAGCCTGGTATTGCAATCGGACGACTATGTGAGAAATGTGATGGCAAGTGTGTAATCTGTGACTCCTATGTTCGTCCTTGTACGCTGGTTCGGGTTTGCGATGAATGCAACTACGGTTCGTTTCAAGGTAGGTGTGTTATCTGTGGAGGAGTAGGAATATCCGATGCATACTATTGTAAGGAGGTACACAGCAAGAGAAAGATCGAGATGGTTGTCCCAAAATTGTTAATCTTGGGAGCGCAAAAACCGACTTGTTCTACGAACGTAAGAAATACGGTTTTAAGAAACGATGATTTATGCATTAAGAATGGTGATTATGCAGCCATGAATGGCCAAAATGACTGGATTTTTAGAATGTTGGAATTATAATGAGGCTTCAGCCATTTAGATTTGTTTGCTAGAGATGTTCATTAAAGAACTATATATGTCACTGGAATAGCTGGTCACATTGCTTATGGTGTTCTATAACTATTTACTGATTCGCACTCTTATGTGATTCGTATCTATGGTATTGCTTATAAATGTCAATACAAATGATTCGTTTTGCTCATGATCTTGTTTACTTGCAATTTATCTAGTGCTTCAATTTTAGTGAACTACTAACTTTGAAGCTGATTATATATGTGTTCTTGGTGACTATATTGGTTAGTTTGATGTTCATGTTATTTGGTACACTGGCAGTGTAAATTTTTGACTCCACAAGTGGGGTTAAACACTGTCAAGTGTCTTTCTTTTTAATTTTAGCTCCAACAATAAATAAATTTGTAGAAATCTGTTTGTTCTGCTCATTTTCTTTCTCCAAAAGGGGCAATGAATTCTCCCCACTCCATTTCATTCCATATACAATTAATGAATTTTGATGAAAATTCAAGAATTATAAACAAGGAGCTAGTTAAAAGTTTAACTTAGGAATTAATGGAGGGGCTAGGTTTGCTGTTAGGTGGTGAACTGATCCTGGTCCTTGTACAAGGCAATGAGCATATCCGGAACCCCATTGTCATGACATTGCTGTTGTGACTGGTCATCGAGACTAAACTGCCCAGCAGAAGGTATGGTGTTCATGTGAGACTGGATCCGAGACACTTCGGGTTCATCACCAGTTGGTGGCATTGAGAGTGTTGCATTTCCCAAATTGCTGCCACTGTTTAGGAACATGAGAGAAGCAGATTTTCTTAGTTTTTTAGCTCCTCTCCTTGTATACCCCAGTCTAGTTTGCCATCAGGGGAACTCCAATCTGAAAGGTTAGGAGGCATTGCGCCCGCTGGAGATGCTGGTGTAGAATACCCTGAATGACGGTTTATGGTAGGACGCTCGATAACGCTCTGGGTTCGCTTTGAACTTAAAACCGATGTTGCAGTTGTCCCGGATGGTTCAACCCCAAAGGTTGGAGATGAAGCTAGGTTTGTTGGGTAGCTAGATTGGAGCTGCTGGTTAATATTCGGGCGCATTTGAACTCCAGTTGGTGATTGCAGTTGAGGAGAAGCAGCCTCAAGTGAAATTCCTTGCAACGGGGACTTAGTAGTTGTATCACGAGATCCAAAACTGTCTTCATGGTTAGTCTGCTTCACCCCTCCATACCTATTTAATTCACCGGACAAGGGATTAGCCCAACTGCTTGGAGAGGGAAGACCAGATATCTCATCAATTAGCTGTTGTTGCTGCAGTTGGAGGCGCCGGTGACTTTCCAAACTGAGCATTTCCATGTTTAAATCCATACCCCGAGAAAGTCGTGCAGCTTTCAACCTAGTAGGAAGTTGCAAGGTAGGAGGTATGGTGCTACACTGGTTTGGCCACATCCCTACACCGATAGAAGAGGTCCCGGTAGGAGTCAAGGGTGGCGTCGATGTTGAAGGTTTTATAATGGATGGAGAGGCAGGAGCAAGTGGGCTCATTGAACCATGATCAAGACCAGCCGCATATGATCTAGGTGAAGGCAAGGCTGAACCTGTTGAAGCATACAAGGGACGAAGCTCCTCTTGCTTGTGAGCAAAGAAACAGACTCTCCTGGTGCAATTAGTCTCATCCTTGCATAGACGAGTTCGATATTGTGCAGGATGAAGCCAAGACTCAAAAATACCATGAGTGTACTCACAGTTATCGCCCTGCTTGCACGATCCCTTACGAAATCCGGGGCAAGGGACACAACTATAAAGATATTTCCTAGGATCACGCCTCCTTGCATTCTCCCCCGGGTGAACAAATGGGCACTCTGTCCAGTCATGAGAGTAAGCCCTCGAGCAAGGCTGGACCTTGAAAGTGTACATCCTAAACTCATCTGTCCCATGTATCCCGTTCTTAATGCCGGGAAGAGTGAGATCATATGGATAATCTTTCTTCTCATTTCCATCTTTCCAAACTCGGGGAATCGAATCTGCTTTCTGCTCTGACCCTTCCATCTCATTCGATACCCGAGCCGGCAAACCCTCTCTTTCACCAATACTACCACTTCCTTTCAACAAAGCCTCCAATATCTTCTTCCTGGAGTTGAAATCCGAGTTGCAACAAGCTGGAGAAATCAAATCACCGGGCCGGTTTCCATTAGCATCAATGGAATTCATATCCGCGGAAGCATCAAGCAAGATTTTAACAACCTCAGGTGAATGAGAGGAACCACCAGCAGCAGCACAATGGAGAGCCCTGGCACCATCGGAACCACAAGCCCTGTTAACATCGACATGACCACTTTTGACGATATAATTCACCACATCCTTGCATCCGAAAGTCGAAGCGATCAAAAGGGGTGTTCTTTCTTCAAACCCCATCATCTTTGAACCTATTCTCCTTCCATACCACAAGCTTGCCCCATCAATGTCAAGACCCTCTTCCTCAATGGCGAATTTGAAGCCGATTAGATCATTCGAAGCTGACAGCTCGAGCAAATCCGAAAACTTTTGCTAAAGCCCATTTTGTTTATGAGACTCACCCTCCATGGTTTGAGTTGGTTTCCTCGTTGAAACACCGCACATGGAGGTTTCTCTTTGTTTCTATAGAGGCAATAAAAGAAATTTTCACCAACTCATCCAATCAATTCAGAGCCTTCAAACGTTCAATTTTACAGATAAAGTTTTATAAGCCTTAAAAAACAGCCATTAAATTTATATAATAAACAGATATATCAATGTATAAATATTACATTCTCTCATAAACCAAACAGAACATAAAAAAACTCCAAAATTAAAAGGAAAAGAAACTCTTAAAAAGTTACCTTTCAATCTCAAACATGAGAACAATTGAAGAAACTCAGATGTCTCTAAACATGAAAAGGATGGGCTTTCTTTTGAAGAAGAGGGTCTTGAATATTAAAATGTTCAAATAGAATGGGACAAAATGATTTTGGAGAAAGATGCAAAAAAATATATATAACATATAAATATGATCATTTTTAGTAAAGTAATTATTATTTTGTTAAAATCACAAGGTGGAAGATGCTTTGTTGTTTCAACGGGGCAGTTTGTCTATTTTTCCAACCAAAAATATATATTTTCAAAGTATTTTTTTTAAATAAGGAAATAGATATAGTTTAAAATAAAATAGTAAGTTAAAATTTGCTGTAAACAATGAACATGCTTGGAAGTGTTTAAAGCTATTCTATATGTGCGAACTGGGAAGACTCAAGTTCTCTCACTTTTGTTTTATTTTATCTTTAATTTTGTATACTAAATACAAAAATTTTACAAAAAAAATTATAAAGTATTCCTCATTTTTCGAATAAATTATACTTCATCTCTTTAAACTGGTATTCTGACTCTATTATTGTTTAAGCACACTCATTTTGATGGAAAGCTTTCATAGTTTTGTATGCTAAAAGTATTAGACATGACGATAAATGCAATCATCATTATTTACTTTTGTTAATTTAGTTCTTATTTTTTATTAAATTTGATTATTGGTCTTTTAAAATAAGTTGAATTTATCTATTCATTTTTAAAAATAATAGAATTATTTTTATATAACAAAAACATTAAACTTTTAATTCTGTTTACATGACATCCTGCATAACAGGCCACATGCATTCATGTTAAGTTTTTAGAACTATTTTAATATTATATTTTTAAAATATGTTTTTATAATCCTTAAATTATACGTTAACGTGTCTAAAAATTGAGTAAGTATATTTGCCCAGTTGGTCAAGCTGCTTATTTTTGTCTTATATTTCTTTAGGTCGTGGGTTTTAGACCCACTAGAAGCACTATTTTTTTCTTAAGCACCCCCTTTTTTTCGAGATGGTAAAATTACCCGACCTAACCCGACGAGTTTTATCTCAAAATTACCCGGTTACGGGTATGTACATATACTTTTGGGGCGAGGTGGGCGAGTAATGTATAAAAAATATTCGAGGCGGGTCGAGGTTGGGTTTTATTTTTATTTCTCGGGTCAGGGTAAGATGACCAAAAATCCGCCTCAATTCGCCCCGTTGCCATCCTTACTTCCCTTAGAGTCTTAATTCTCCTCCCTTTTAGGTCAGATTAAGATAAATTTAGGATTTGACAAAAAAAAATCATGTGTCGACAAATAGATAATGTCATGTTAATATAAAATACATGTGAAATATTACACAAATTATCACGTCACGTTAAACATCTTCTAATATATTTTTTAGTAACCTTTGGTTATTATGAGAATAATATCTTATCTAGGGACGAAACTATATATCGATTAAAAAATTATTATTTTTCTTTATTTTTAATTTAAATATATTTTTGTACTTTCCGATAATTTATATTATAGCACCAAAACAAGCAATGTCCCATGTGATTCTTGAGATACCATATGACATGACCTTGGAGAGGCATCCACGTGCCCTCCTTGACACCGGTTGAGCTCGTGAATACCTTTGTCGGGCCTAACAATAATAACAAATCATCCTCTCCAAGGCTGCTCATACTTGAGCATTCTACAAGTTTTGTAAGAAAATAACATCATTCTACAAGTGAACACTTGTGCTTTCTACCCTAAAGATAATATCGGCAATCCCAAAGTTCAAATTTGAGCATTCATTCATTCCAGGCAGGACAGCTTGCCATCATTTTAAAACCCTACTACTAGTTTCCATCAAAATCTTTAACTTGGGTGGGTGCCCTTATTACTCTGGTGGGTATCCGTATGCCGTATTGCATTCATTTGATTAACTTCATAGCTAAATACCTTGCAATTTTTGTTTGATGAATCAATGTTATTCTAATCCAAACATATATTATATTAATAACCAGTTTAGGATCCCACAACTTTCAGATACACAGGATTCATGTTGGGGTGGTAATAAGATTGGAGTTGAAATCCAAAGACAATTTGGTAACTTGTCAATGTCGAGTTTGGCCGCTGGAGATTCCCATGCTTGTGGATTGACTAGGACAGGATTCATGGTTTGTAAAGGGAACAATGACTCCGGCCAACTCGATGTTCCTCACAGTCCAGCTTTTGAGTTTTTTAGTCTTTAGTTGGGACGGAATTTCGGTTGCGGTATCAGAAGAGGAAACGGATTGGTTCTATGCTGGGGAGAAGGTAATAACAGGACAGTGACAGATGTTTCGTTTGAGTTAATTGTTGCTGGTTTGCATTTCATGTGCGGCTTGACAACAAGGAATTTGACAGTGATTTGTTGGGGAAATGGATGGTTTAATTCGGAAAGTGTTGTTATTTTAGGAATGGTGATTCCAGGTCCATGTGTTGAGGGTTCATGTAATTGTGGTACGTATCTGAATTCTGAGACATTGTGCTATGGTTCAGGGAACATTTGCAAACCATGCCAAACCGAGCTTCCGACTCCAGTGACATTGACACCGATTCCGTCACAAGGACCCCTGCCACTGTCTCCATCGAGTAAAGGCATCAACAAGCTTTCCTTGGCCTTTTTGATCGTCGGATCGATAGGAGCTTTTGCAGGGATTTGCGCAATCATCTACTATTTACGCCAAGGAATATGTAAGTTCTTGCTTTGCAGGTCTCATATTCCTGTGCAACCGACAGATGCGAACATAGTGACCGCTGTTGTGGATAACAATGATTCCATTGCCCCACCTTTGAGATCATTTACCATCAGGCGCAACAGCTCAAGGAGACTAGGACGACAAAGAAGTGGCTCATCATCATCAAAACAAGCAGAGAAAACCCAAAACTTTTCCTTCTCGGAGCTTGCGAATGCTTCAAACAACTTCTCGATCAAAAACCGGATCGGTTCCGGCAGCTTCGGGGTTGTTTACAGAGGCAAACTTCAAGATGGTCGTGAGGTCGCCATTAAAAGAGGTGAAAGTGAAACATCTAAAAAAGCGAAGAAGCTCCAAGAGAAAGAAACTGCATTTGAATCCGAGTTAGCTTTGTTATCAAGGCTTCACCACAAACATTTAGTGGGACTAGTTGGATTCTGCCACGAAAACGACGAGAGGCTTCTGGTTTACGAGTACATGAGCAACGGATCACTCCATGATCATCTGCATAACAAGGACAACATTGAAAAATCGAGCAGCATAGTAAATTCCTGGAAAATGAGGATCAAGATTGCATTAGATGCAGCTAGAGGGATTCATTACCTCCATAACTGTGCAGTACCACCTATAATTCATAGAGACATAAAGTCATCCAATATACTATTAGACGCGAATTGGACCGCTAGAGTTTCAGATTTAGGACTATCACTAATGGGACCTGAATCTGATCAAGAATTTATGTCAACCAGCGCAGTTGGGACAGTTGGCTACATTGATCCTGAATACTATGTACTGAATGTATTGACACCAAAAAGCGATGTTTATGGTTTCGGTGTGGTATTGTTAGAGCTTTTGACAGGGAGAAAAGCTGTTTTCAGAAATGAAGATGGCACTGGACCGATCGGGGTAGTCGAATACGCCACCCCGAGGATATCGGCCGGGGATCTCCAGACGGTGGTCGATACAAGGATTGGGGTGCTGGAGATTCAGGAGGCTGAAGCTGTGGAACTCATGGCCTACACAGCTATAAAGTGTGTGAATTTGGAGGGAAAAGAGAGGCCTAACATGACAGACATTGTTGGCATTTTGGAGAAAGCTCTCACACTGTGTGAGAATAGTCCTGCTAGCCTCTCTTCTACAACAATGTCCCTTCCTTCAGATTGATTTTGTTTTTCAGAAGAAACCCAGAATTTTGATTCTTGCCATTATTATTCTTTGACTGTACATGAATGTGTTTTTGCAGATCAATGGCCCCTGTAACCTTGTTTTAGTTGTAGCAGTTTTCTCTTTTGTCCCACATGATATTCAACTTGAAGTGATTTTCTTATCAATTTTTCTTGCTTTTCTCCCGTGACTTTACGTTAATAACAATTGCTGTCAACATCAAATGCCTAATTTAGGCAATAAAGTGATAATTAGTCCTCTGCTTTCTGCAGCTGATTCGAGATATCGTGATTACCGACTTAACAAATAATGATCGAGGTCAAATTATAACATAACACATTAAAAGGTTCCAACCAAAATCAGGTAGGATAATATTAAGAACATGCTGATGTTTCAAAAACAGGACAACAACCTGTTTTATATGATTACACCAAATGGTTCTGTTTTGGAATCAATAAAGCTGAAGTTTGTATAAAATTACTTCACAAAAGATTCCAGGCTGTGCCTTGTCGTGAACGTAAGAATTTTAAATGTTGGTGGCGGTTCCATTCCATGATCGGTAAGTTATAAACAGGATTTGGCAGATTTTATTCATGTACATAAAAATAACATGTTCCATCTCAAAGCCAATATTCCTAACAACTCAAGGCTCACTGGCCTACAAAATAAACCCTAAATAAAAGATAATCACGTTTAAAAACACTCGAATCATAATCTCTTAAACATTATAATAACAATAATATCAATCGAACTAATATTTAATTTAATAGTTGTTATAACTAAATCTTAAAATAAGTAATAATAAAAATATTATGAATCAACATAAGTAATATTCCTCACATTTAACCTTTATGCTACGTTTGACGAGGGAAATAAGAAATAATCAAATGTTATTTTTATGTGTTATTTTATAAAACAATCACTAAAGTATTTATTTCATTTTTTTCGTGTTTCCATTATGTTAAAAAAAATTCATGCATTTAAAGGATTATACTCACATTTATAAACCCAATAAGTGATCTCAGTAGAAAAGCGAATGATATTCATTTATTGGAGACCCGAGTTTAAATCGTTTTATCTGTAAAGTGTTTATACTTTGTCAAAAGGTTAAGAATATGTATGAACGGATACTATCATATAATCACCTTAAGACTATTCAAAAGAAATTATACTGATATTTATGCCCAATTACATATCAAATATACAATTGTCGACCAACAACCAGTTGGTCTAATGGGATGAGACACTTGATCTCTTAAGCAAGGTTAGGGGTTTGATTTTCGGCATTTTGAATGGAGCAATTGGATTGGGAGGGTCACCCTAAAATAGGTCTCTGTAGTACATGATCTGAATTAGTCAACCAATGTATTGGATAAAAAATTGTGCTCCTTTTCAAAGTAAAATAATATTATATTCACTTATACAATTGCAAATATCATCGTAATTCAGTACAAGATGAACTAAGTTTTAGTTCGATTAACACCGTTATTGTTATAAAATATAAGATAATATAAACTTAAGAATATTATTATTATTATTATATATGGAGGATAGGATCCAGTTACATACTGTAAGATTTTTTAACTTTTACACGTTTTTTGGACCGTTGAATGAGTGGAATAAATGACTGAGATTAACAATGGATTATGTGAAGATTATCACTTGATAAAAAAAAAGTAAGGAGTTAATATCAGACATCTATTTCATCCATCTAACAGTCCACAAAACGTGTAAAACTATAAATTTTACATCATATGTAAGTGGATCTTATCCCTATATATAATGGTTTAAGCTAAATAGCTAACTATAAGAAAAGAAAAAAAATAGAGATTCATTAATTTGTCGAGTGGTCAAAAATATTCATATTATTTTATCTTGTATTACATTTACTTTTTAGAATATAAAAACTCTATATTTAATAATAAAAAAAATAGAAAACTACCTATCCAAATCTTCATTTGCCTTTCAAGTATATTTGCTTTATGGGTACGATGACTAGCCCGTCTTGGCTTGGATCAAGCTTAGGTTAGAGATCTTTTCTTTTAGCAATGGCCCGGCCTGGATTAAACTTAAATGATATAAATAATTCAAATTTAATTATAAAATATACAAAATTAAAAATATTTTAAAAAATTATCTAATAAATCATTATAGGCGAAATACCGAAGGTTTTGTATATGAATTCAATGGCTTTTTATTTGAATTTTAAGCAGTGATTTTTAATTGTTTATTATAGATTATATAAAAGTATGAATGAAAAAAATAATCTTATGATAATATTAATTATTATTAAAATAATAATATTTTAATCATCTCTCTACTGAATCAGTATACGATTCAATCATGACACCAATGAAAAATATAAAAATAAATAGGCTTAAATGCAAAATAAATGCTCAAAGTATATCATTTTTTTAACTTTAGGTGCTTAAAGTATTTAAAAAAAATGTGCCTAAAGTTTCAACAGTTATAATTTTATGTGTATGGCCGTTAAGGGCTGTTAAAAAATTATCAACAATCAATGCTTGACATGTGGCACTAATTTTATTTTTTAAAACTTTTTTAAGGAAAAAACACAAAATTTTAAATTTTTCATAAAATCCCAAAATTTTACAATTTTTACAAAGCAATCCCCAAATCTCTAAAATTTCCCAAACCCCAAATTGTCGATGCTTCTGCATCCGAACGCCGCGACTAAGCACACCGATGTGGTCGACGGACCTAGGTGGTCATTTCTCCCAACATGGCGTCGCCGAAAACGCCTAACGGTGTGCTCGCCGAACGTCAAACGCGAAATCGACGAACGATTGGCACTCCGCTCGGCGTTTCTAGTGAGACGTTGTGTTGGGAGAAATGACCGCCTAGGTCCGGCGACCACATGGGTGTGTTCAGGAAGAACGATCGAATGCGAAAGCAACGACAATTTGGGGTTTGTGTTTGGAAAATTTTAGGGATTTGGGGACTATTTTATAAAAATGGCAAAATTTTGGGATTTTATGAAAAATTGAAAAAAAATTAAGTTTTTAATTTTAAAAAAATAAAATAAACATGTCACATGTCAAGAATTGATTGGTTGACTTTTTTTAACACCTTTTAACGGTCAGACACCTAAAATTGTAACATTGTAAACTTTAGGCACCTAAAATTATAACGGTTAAAACTTTGGGAACCTATTTTTACAAAATAATACTTTAGGCACCTAAAATTCAAAAGAGGTATACTTTGGGCACCTATTTTTTATTTAAGTCAAATAAATAAAATGAACTATCAGACCATGTAAGGGTTAAAATGAAAATTTTATGTGTTGAAACATTAATTTTGATATAACTTAAAGAAAAAAGTTTTTGGACTTAATCTAATTTGCAAAAATATTTTAAAAGTCCAATAACTTAAAAAAATATGTTTGAAATGTTTTCAAAGGGTTTTTGACATGTTTGAAATGATTTTAACTAGCCAAAGTGTCAAAAGCAGACATTGAGTACCGATATGTATGTCCTCGTATCGATATCCAAAGTGTTTGTACCAGTACAGATTCTCGTGTACCGATACGCCCTTTTGTCCCCATGTTTTAACATTTTCCGGTAGCCAAATTTAGTATCGATACGATCTCAGACGTATCGATACCATTAGAGGTGTACCGATACACTTGTATAGCATACCGATGCCCTTGTGTTATAAATGTTCCAACGACTCTTTCTGTTTAAGGCAGGTACCGATACCAATACCCGAGTACCGATATGCCATGCTGCCGAACTACATTTATGACTAGAAATAAAGTCTCCAGCGGCTCTTAACAACCCCCAACGGCTAGCAACGACCATGAAGTTATTAGTGGGTTTAAAAAACATATCCAAGCACCCATGAAACACAAGAAACCAACTACCAACATTCAATGTATTGAGAAATCTTTTTAGAGCTAAAATTGTCATATTTCTTGTAGAAAACACTAGTGAGTCAAATTGTCACATTTGCTCAAGTGTTTAGGTTTTGGGTGAGAGCTTAATTATGCAAACTTATTTGCCTTGTGAGGTTTTCTTTAGTTTGCTAATTTGTAGACTCTTGTAAGATTGTTTCTAGACTTTGGGGTATAAGTCTAGGTTTGTGAGGGTTATCTCTTTGATCCCGAAAAAAGGAAAGACAAATTGGTGAATTTGTAGAAAATCCTTAGTAGGAAGTTAAGGTAGTGGATGTAGAGCTTGGTTAGAAGCTTGAACCCTATAAATCCTTGTGTCTCATTTTTAAATTATCATAGCTTCCTCTACAAACACTTTAAAACCAATTCATCCCCTCTTGGCTATCTCGGTTGATCATCGAGCCTTCCAACATTATGTTATATTAGTAACTTTACAAATAATTAATTTTGACCTTAATTATGTCAACAATCTCTAGAGCATGTGGTTAAAGCTCTCAGTTGACACTCCCCCCTTTCCTTAGGTTGTGGGTTCAAGACCTAGTAGGAGCAAAATTCCTCTTCCCCCTCCCTTAGGTAGAAATTATTCAAAAAAAAGATTGACCTTAATTATTTAAAAAAAACACTTCACAAAACATTAATTTATATAAAATTAATTATGAGGGTGTTTGGTAAACAACTTTTTGAAGAGCTTTTAGATTATTTGGGCACAAATAGCTAATTGGTAGCCAAATCCTTCATTTCTAGTGTTTGCTAAATACCTTTTTAAAAGAGCTGATTGTGCAAAATAAGCTAAAAGAGAAAACGCTGAAAAATTTAGCGGATTGGAAGAGCTGATTTGTAAAATAAGATGTTAAATGATGTACTTGACCTTATTATTTTCATAATTACTTCCTTGCCATAAACACATTTTTAGTAAATTTTTATTTTATTATTCTATTTTTTAGTTGTAGATTCTCAGTATATTTTAGTTAAGAAAATATAGCAAAACATGAAAGTGAAGAAAAAAATTGTAGTGAAGAAAAAAATTGTAGATTCGCAAGTATATTTTATTTTTTTATTTTATTTAACCGGTTGCGACACCGATTTTGATGCTGGTTGTCGACCGTCGGAATCTGTTTTTCTTTATTTCTTTTTTAGTTTTTTAATAAAAATAACTTTGTCTTTGTGGTACATTTTTCTCTGCCTTTGTGGCACGTTTATCCATGGCTTTTGGCATTTTTTCTTCTTCCTCGATCGTTTGGCCGTTCTTTTATTTTATATTTTTCTTAGGGTTGGATTTGACAATGTCACGACTAATCAAGATGACGCTTATTTGTAATCTTGCTTATCTTCCCTGCTCTGGACCCTCGGATTGAATTTGGATAGGCGGTTTGTGCTCGTGGATAGTTTCTCACGGCGCTTGGCTCTGATTTGCGTTCTCGGTGGTCTTTTAATAGCTTAATCCCCTTTTGTGGTTCGTTTACCGATGCAGTCAGATTTGTTCGTATCTATTTTTTGTTCGAGTCTTTTGGATGGGTTTTTAACCTTTTTCATGTATGGTCCTTGTATGATATAAAGTTGCTAGTTTTAGAAAAATGTCCAAATTATATATTTAGTTTACGATGATAGTTGTAAACCCTTATTGTAATTTTGAGTATTTTCTCGTTTAATAAAACTAGTGACTTCTATTCAAAAAAAAGTATGGTGTTGATATTTTATGTAAGGTTAATAGTATGTATGAATCTCCACAAGGTTAATATTTGTAAATATTAAATTTTTAAAAAATATATATTCAAAAATATTCACTAATTTTTTATCCTAAACTCTTTTTAAGTGACTCTTTTTATCCTATCTGTCTTCATTTTTATCCTAAACTCTTTTTAAGTGACTCTCCTTAATTTGATAACAATTCTTCTTTTCTTTTTCAATTTTTATTGATTAATCTCTAGAAAATTAAGTTTGTGGTTTTGCTTGTGATAGTTTAAGATTTTTATGCAATATTAATTAAATATTTTGGGTATTAGTTATACATGAAATTCTTGATAATTGGATTGGCTAATAACTTGTGGAGATTGATTAATATAAGTTCTTGAAGAAAAATACTAGTTGCGCGGTAGCTTCATGGAATTTTTTGCCTTAGATTTACCTTTTCTAGACGTTCCGTACTTTATAAAGTGTCATGAACAACTTAAAAAAGTAATGAGTTATTGAAATTTAGTTGAGAAACTTTTATTTTTAGTTATTATTTTAATTATTTCGTAATAGCCTTACATGATCATATTATATATTAATTTATCGAAATAAAAAGAATGTTGTTCTTTCAAAGTAACTCAGCTTCATGCAATTTTATCTGTAAAATAAATGTGAATTTATCGATAGTTAAAAAACAAAATAGATATTACAATAAGATTATAAAAAAATGCTAAAAAGATTCTTAAAAATTTGATCCTACAATAAAAAACTGACTCCATCCCTCTTTACATCTAGATACAATGTATATCATAGGTGGAGTGGAGTTGCCAACCAAATTTATTTTATTAATATAAAATTAGGATTATATTTTGATATATAAGTTGTGTAAAAAATTTACACAACCTTTCATATTTCAGCTATAAAATTTAAAACTTAAATCTCTAACCCTAACACCCTAAAATATAAATTATAAACTCTAAACTCTAATTTCTAACCATAAACCTTAAATTCTAAACCATACACCCTAAACCCTAAAATTAAAAGGTTTGTGTAAACTTATCAAAGTATTTTCCATATAATTATATAAGGTTATATTTTGATACACAAGCTATGTAAAAAAAATTTATACAACCCTTCGTATTTAAACTATAAAATCTAGAACCTAAATTCTTAACCCTAACACCCTAATCCCTAAAACTTAAACTCTAAATTCTATTCATAAATCTTAAATTCTATACCCTACAACTTAAACCCCTAAATCCTAAACCCTAACATAAATCCCTAAACCCTAAAATTAAAAGGCTTGTATAAACTAAAGTTTACACAAACTTATGTATCAAAGTATTTTCGAATTATATATACATATATAAATATTAGTTTAAATATTTATGTATATGAAATTATGAACCTTTAATTTTAATTTGTTTAAACTTTGTCCTCCCATTTTCTATTTCTAATTCTCTTTGCTCTTATTTTTATTTCTAATTATATTTTACCTTGAACTTGATTTTTGACTTCATTCCTGTCCAAATCTATAACTTATATACTATTATTATTATTTAATAGAAGTAAAACAGTAAAGTGAGGGAATTTCGTTCAACAATTTGATAAAAATAACTAATGGGGTACTAAAAATCATACAATACAAACCCTTTGATTCTTTGCAAAGCCATGTCTGAAAATACCAAGAAGTTTCTGACCACTTTGAGTATACCATACACCACACTCTAAATTCTGTTTATCCAACCTCTTCATACATTTTTATATCTATTCACTCTCACACACACATATATTGTGAAATTTGTCAGATTCTATAGAATAGAAGGTCCCTATACTATGTATTGTTGATAAATGTAATCCCTCTTTTATAATTCGATCATTATAATCCCTCAGTTTTCAAAATATTTACTTTTATTCTTGAACCCAATTTTTCCGTTAATCCTTTTAAAAAAATTGGCATGTCTTAATTTTTAAAACACATGATGACATGACATAGGGGCGGAGCCAAAAATTTATTTAAGGGGTGTCATTTTTTCAACGGTATTTAAGGAGGATTAGTTATTTGTAAAGGGGTGTGGTTTTATTTATACAGGGGTGTCATTTTATTTATAAAAGGGATGTCATATATATATATATTAAATTTTTATATATAAATTATATAAGAAAAAATATTTTTCAAAAATTTTGAGGTGTCATACAGGGACGGAGCCAAGATTTGGGGTTAAGGGGCAAAACATAAATATTTGAAAGTGAGGGGTAAATTCAAAAATAAACCAATTTTTAAAACAGTTTATATAGGAGGACCAAAGTGAAAAAATAAAATTTTTTGGGGGTGAGGGTGGGCAATTGCCCCTATCAAATTATTTGATGAAATCAACGGCAAAATTTAAACTGATAAATACACATTTTTGAAAAGCAGAAGACAATAAATAATAAAAAATTATAGTAGAGAGCTAAGTCCTCAAAAAAATATATAGTATTAGGATCTTGTATACAATTTGAGCTATAAACTTAATACGTACGTAAGGAAATGGGTATGAATATGTACTTTTTAACTCAAGAGGTGGAATACAATTAATTCTAACAGGTAAACAAACTGTACGTGAAACAAGCTCATGCAAGAATGGAAACAAAAGAGCGGGAAAATTCTAGGAAACTGCAAACCCAAAGCATAAAATCAAACGGACACCTCTCTACTCTTACAACAATGGCAGGAAAAAAGAGAGTTGTTTGAATGCTTCAGAGTCCCCTCTCTAATCACCGTGCGTATAAAAACCAAAAACATTCCCCTCTTTCCTTTGTTATTAATACTAATAATTTCTCTTTAAACAAAACAACACCTGCATTTGCATTCGATTCTTCTTCTTCTTTGTTCTTCATATTGTTATTATCCGCATCAATGGAGTCTGCAGGGGAGCTTTCTTACATGGAAAATGGGGAGTCGAACAAGAGTCTGATGGGAAAAGAAACATGTAATAATAATAATAATAATGGAGGGATTATCAGGACAGCACAAAACAGGTCGAATTCGTTTATGCGTAAGAAATCCGACCCCATCTTG